>OU342682.1:17800000-18012500 GCA_910589285.2 Mythimna ferrago | reverse complement strand
GGAAACACGCGAGACTCCGGCAGGGAATTCCACTCAATAGTTGTACGCATTATGAATGTCTTACCAAAACGCTTTCTACGGATAGGTGGGTTGTCCACTATGTACCGCTGGCGCAACGCCGTACGTCTAGTGGTTCGATGATGGAACGGACTTGGTGGTAATTGTGTAATTCAAATGCACATTCCTCACCTTTCCAGCCGAAGTTAAGGGCACTTGACAGCACCCAAGAAGCTCAAGGTCGTCTGTTATCGGCACGGTCACACCCCGGAAAGATGGAGACGGGTGGAATTGACTCCGTTTAGCGGAAAAAACATGCCTGGGATATAGCAGCATTAAACTTGACCAGATTGGCAACGCCCCAATCGGAGGACCGTCTTGAAGAACGAGTTTAAGCATTTAACCATAGGCTTTCGTGTCAGGCCCTGTCGAAAGCCTTCGAAACATCAAGGGAGACGGCAAGCGCTTCCCAGTGATTCGATGGCCTCGCTCCAAATGTGAAAGGCATACGCTAGAAGGTCCCCAGTAGACCAATTTTAGTGAGAACTGTATTACCGGTTACTGAGGATGTCGTTTGTTTCTAGGTATGCCAGAAGCTGTTGTGTTAGGCACACGTTCCATACTCTTACATAGGATGGACGTAACAGAGATGGGTCGGTAGTTTGCCGGGTCAGCTCGACTGCCCTTGGGCACAGGCTGCACGTTAGCTTGCTTCTAAGCAATCGGCACTTTTCCAGTCTCATATGAAAGGCGCAAGTCAAGATTGGAGACATTTCAGGCAAACAAGTTTTAAGAACGACTCATGGTATCCCGTCGGGCGGGGCCACCGGCTTTGTTCACGGCGAGGTTACGCCGGACCCTACAATCAACCTTCTGATGGATGTTATCCGACATATTGTCACACATCCATCAGGAGAAACATTGGGCCGCGCGCCATCTTTCTGGTGGCAGACGCGAATATTCCGCAAAAAGGGAGGCAAATAAGCTCAGCGGTTTGGGCCAGCGACCCATCGGACGGACGGCAGAAGTTTAATTCAACCGACTTAGCCAGGGTCCAAAACGCTTTTACTATCTGCGGGGTATGAAGCAAGTTTGTTCTCGATTCGGCCAATGTGGCCAAACCGAGACTTCCGTAAAACTTTCTTGCAGGACTTTGCAGTCCTGTTACAGGCCTTCACGTCGAGTCACGTCGCTGGCTTTCCGCATAAGAGCTTCGGCGCAAGCTCGGTATGCCGCGTGCTTAACAGCTGACAGGTCCATGAATATGTGGCCATCTGTGGCCCATCAGTACTCACTGAAATACCTCTGTAGCTCTGTATCGGATAAGTAGATCTTGACGGTCGTGACGATAGTCAAAAGCCAGAAAACCTGTCGCCAGTCTGGCTATGGGGTATTCTGTTATGCAGTCACTGGGTTGTGGAGGTCAGATAGGCAATCGCAGCCCCAGTTTAGTTGACAAAGGCATTGATATATTTTTTATGAGCCTATGCTCTGTTGCTTGATATATTTGTAAGTTGAAGTTTGCTGTCAGATTGCGTATTTTCTGTTTGTGATGTTGGTTTGATTTACCGTGTCAATAACGTTTTGTCCCTGCTTCAGACGTAGCATCCCTGCTGGCGTGGTGCGCGGGCTGCGGCGTTTGGCAGCACACGGGCTGCGGCGTGCTGCCGGCGCACTGCGCGCTGTGCGGCGCGGCGCTGCCCGAGCCGCCGCATCAGGCGCCGCCCGCGCCCGACGCCGACCCCGCGCTGCACAAGCAGCTCTACAGAGGTAACTAGCATACGTGCTGGCGGCGCACTGCGCGGCGCCGGCGCGCTTTTACCAATACTATAGAATGATATAACAGCATTCAACTGCTTTTGACAATTCTGATATCTTTTCATAGCACAAGCGAAGTTATCTATGTCATTACAACCTGATGTATTCCGAGCATTCTTATCGTTCGAGAAAAAATAACTGCCTATAATAATAATTTGTGAAGATATTATTTAATATTATCTCTAAAACTTCAACTCTACCTGGCCAATATCGATTCCACACGTACACCACAACCACAAGTATTGTTTCCGAATTCATTTCAAAGTCTGTGTTAAATAATAAAAAACAAAAAAAAAATCAAAACAATTACGTACAACACGATAACCGCTCAAAGCAAATGAACTAATTTGTAGTTTGTACAACTTTTTTACGCGTCAGAGGTCGCCTCTTAATATGTGCCTTTCGTAATTTATTGATGTCTTTTCCAAAGCCAGCTTTATTTTAATATAAAAATGTTAGATGAGCATTTGCATACAGTATCATATTTTACCCACACATTTTTTATGTTTTTATAGTAACAGTAGAGATGAAGATAAAGCGTCATAAAAGCCTTTGAGGCAGAAAAAGACAACAACATATTAGTGTTCATCTCTTTCTTTTGTTAAGTGTTAGAGTGAGATCGGAGAGATTGCGCTCAGAGTAGCAACATTGTATAATGCAAGTCATAGTATCGTATCTTATGAATGAATTTGGGAATAATCATGAAGTGGCAACTTAGCGTAACCGAGTAGGCGTGTGCTCGCACGTCCCTGCTTGTGGAAGGTTGTTCAGTTTCGACTACTGAGCAAGCCCTAAAAGTTTGCCGAGACCTGTCCCTTACACCCAGTATTATAATTTCAGACAAATTAGCCGAACGAAAAAGCTTACAAGAGAAAAATATAAAATTATGCGTCGAGCTTCGTAAACTGGAAGTTCGAGCTGCAAGCCTCAAAGAGAATTTGGACGAGCATAACGCCGAGAAGAGACAACTGCTGGCCGACCAGATCAAGACGCAGAGAAACCTACAGAAGCTTCTAGACTTCATCAGTCAGTTTAAAGAGACGTCGATCAGTATCCGCTCTACCTCAGTCAGCGAGTCTGGCAGCGAATTAAGTAAAAGTAATGAGGAATGAAGTGGTGAGTACCTGTTTCTTTCTTTTTTTTATCGAAGTGCAGTGGAAGTAACTCTGGAAACTTGGCTTGATAAACCTTAACCAGATTAAGATAGAGAATACTTTTTACCCCAATAGTAGCAACAATCTGTCTCCTACCCTCCCGTATTTAGGCATGCAATGAAATGTATTTCGCACACGTGCGGAATGTGGTAAGTTTCCTCTTTGAGACTCTTCAACGCGGTCGTTCCGGCCACTTGACTGGAAACATCTTACGGCTTCCTCACCTTCCGCATGACCCGTGTCTCACCGGACATGGTCAGTCCGGCAGGTTTCTGCACCGGATTCGTGCGGAAGAAACGCCCGGGTGTCATAACTGTGTGGATCGCCCGGAGGACACGGTGGAGCACATGGTAGAGTTGTGCCCCGCTTGGGGAGAGCACCGCCGTGTCCTCGTGGGGAGCGATCGGCGGCAACGATCTCTCGTGCCGTGCCTTGGTACAGGCCATGGTCCGAAGAGAAGTGGCAGGCGGATGCCTCCTTCTGCGAAGCTCCGTCGTCGGGATCCCGATCCCGATTTCAGGCCACCTTAGGCGCGGGCTTGTGGACGGTGAGCGATGGGTAGCTCTTCGTCCGGTAACCGTCCGGACCAAGCCCAAGTTGGCGAGGGCGCGTAGTGTTCCACGCGCGCCTCAAGGAGATGTCAACAAACCGTAGGAGCCCAGCAGAATCGAAGCCTACTGGGGCCATGGGTTCGCTTCTGAAAGGAAAACCCGGCCCTGGAATGAAATGCCACGGAGGAACTAAGAGTGGGTTTTAGTCATCAAAAGTGTGACACCCTCTCCGGCTTGGCCTAAGGGCTGAAAATGTCTTTGGATGATTTCCCACCTAAAAAAAAAACATGTGCGGAATAGTGCACTGGCTAGCTCGCACTTATTCAATTTATTGTATTTATTAGAACGCAATAAAATCCTCGAGCCATTCCTCACAACAATTTGTTACTAAATATTCCGTTTATTCACTTTGTAAACATTTCTTTGTGGAATGATGACATCGATTTATCAATGTGCGGCGAACTAATCGGTCTATCACCTCTATATCCGGCTTATTGTTGACAATAGTCCCATCAGTGATAATAGATCGAATTCAGTACAATGTGACATGGTAATTTTCAAGGACTGGGTCATTCACATATAAAAGGAGAAACTGATTGAAATATCAACGCGAATCTGAAATTTTGCACAAGGTTTCCTTTTGTGGCGGCGGTAGCGTAACTGTACCATCTGAGGCCCATGGCAAAATCATTGGGTGGGCCCCCAGGAAAATCATCAACTTTGTAATTTAATTTTGATAAATCACTGAAGTATAAATATTCTTTATCAACACTAATATTATAAAGAGGGAAAATTGTAATTTTCTGTGTACGTTTATAATGAATAACTTTTATATTTCGTCTCTGAAGGTGGGCTTCCCAGTGACGTATCTATAAGGTGATAAGGCTGGCAAAATACTACGAAAAATTGGTCCTTTTCTTATGAATGTGTTTAGTAAACCATAATAATGTAGTACTAGTAGTAGGTTACTTCATTTGAGCTCAAAGCCTCTCGGACCGTGGGGCCCCACCAGGCGAGGGGCCCGTGGCATTTCGCCAGCCTTGCCACCTTATAGTTACGTCACCTGGTAAGCGGGCACTAAGAGAGGATTTTCTAATACTCACTCGCTAAAAGAGATGAAACGGGGTTCGGGGTAGTTTGTGTAGAAAAATCTACTTTCGCACGGGCAATGCCGCTAGCAGTAGCTAGTTTGTGATATGGTATCTCAGAATCTAAAAGTTTATATTTCAAAGCTAGTTAATAATTCCGTCCACTTAGTTATGCCTGTGCAAACACCCGCCGTTAGCTAGACAAGAACAACCAAAGTTAATACATCAATGGAAATCCCAAGAACAAAACCGTATGATTATCGATTTACGGTATGAGCTTTTGAAGTTCTGTGTAAATTAGATAGTCTTCGATTGGTTATTATTTTCAATAAAACAGAAAAAAAATAGTGAGAAAAAAATGCCATATAGTTTATAGTATGTAAAGTACATTGCGTCTTATTTTTCGATAAGATTTTGTTCTTGGGACCCGCCTATAATATCTGATGGACTCGCCCGGTCGGTGGCTTACTAATGTGTGTATCCTTCATTCCACCTTGGGCGCCACTTGCCTCAAAATGTACTACATAAACCGTGCGCACTAGTTTCCTCTTCTAACTCTACACATTTGTTTCAGGTCGAAGGTCTTGTAGCGTGTCTCCATGTTCGTGATTCGTGGTCAAAGTGATTGTTGATTCGTGTAGGTCGAGTGTACAGGAGGTTGGAGTGTTCGTAGTTCAAAGTGTAGCCTTATTTAGGTTCTCAATATTTTAATAGAACATTGAGAAAATTGTAAATTAAGTTCGATTTTGTTTTTTACTTAATCAAATGGTATTATATTTCAAGAAGAATTGTATCGATTTCTCTATACAGAGTTACATATTTGAGTCAAATAACTGAAAAGTTGGTTGTTTATTTTAATATGTGAATTTAGTTAAGCGCATTTCGGGACGTGTGTATAACATGATTGTTCTCGGTCAGATGGACAGATAAGTAAATAAATTCTATTAAATCAAATGATTAGCCAAAAGTGAAGTGTTCAGTATTTGATTCTTAATTTAGCATAGGTGTAATTATTATTATCAGTTACTTTAGAAATGAATTTTTGTTCAGACTGCTAATTTTAATCTTAGACGTTGTTTGTAATATAGTCGCAGGTTTTTAGAATCAGGTCTCCGTCCTTTTCTATGTTAAAATATTTTATTATACAAGAAGAAAAGGCAGCCAACATTTTGTAAATATGAAACCAAACAACGTTTAATATTTGTATGGACACTGTCCATAAGTTGATTCATCATTATTCTCTGTGATACGATTATTATTTTTCATTAGGTTGTTGATGGTACAAATGTACTTTGTACAAAGAACCTTAATATTAAAACCCACGTGTAAATAAATATTCGTAAATTGGTTAAAAGTGATTTCATTTGGTTTATTTAAGACTATTATGTTTGATACTTGATACTTCTTAGAGCCTAATTCACACGATGCAAGTTTCTTGATCGTTGAAGCGCAATAATTGTACGTCATTACACAGTTAGTATTGTCTCATCTAAACACGTACGTGCACCTTATATTTTTTTATATGTTGCTTCAAGTATTTCACGTATAGTGATATCTTGCACTGGCAAATATTTCAGTCAAGTATTCGTCTTCTCAAGAGGTTTAGTGCCTTTTAAAGATAATTTTTTGATTTTTGGACATGCATGACTTCGGTTAGCCTTTTATTTCAAAAACACTTTATTACTAAAACTGTTTTAAACTGAAACATGTGGACAAGTATTTCGTAGATTTTTTTACTCCTATTTAAAAATGATTATGAGAGAACACATTTTTATATCTACCAGAATTTATCGTGTGTGCACCAACAATAGTTTTAATCGGTAACTTTCCCTTTTTATACCAGAATGTTGTCTAAGCGATGTCTTTCAATTATTGTTTAGATTAATGCTATGCAACAGGCAAAAAACTTGCATCGGGAAAATCTGAGTTTAACAAACGAAAACAATATGAATTGTTAAGGCTAAATTTCCAAAACTTTCTTTCCTTTCAATGCATCTCTGCGTAACTCTTCAAGGCTGCGTTCTAACAACTGCAATTCATATGGCGTAAGAGATGTGTATATTTGCATATCTTTGACTCCTTGGCTGTCGAGATGCACCAGTCCTCCGAAGTATGCTGTGCCAAAGTCATTGTTTTCTATAAATGCGTGTACTTTCGACGGCTGTCCGTCCATAGCACTGAGTATACAACGAGTGAAAAGTAGCGCACTGTACGCAACTGAGAGTGTTGGTGAAAATCCCCGATTAGCTTTTAATATTTTTCGGTCAAACTGACGAAACTTTGTGGTGAAGCCCTGGCACATTTTATCATCTAAATTGGAAGCGGGTGTGCTTTGAGAGAGAAGTGGAACGAGAGTTTTTTCAGAATGCCCTCCAATCACAGGCACGTAGCAGTTGTCAGGGTTTAAGTTATTCTGTGTCGCAAACAACGCTTGAGCACGCAAAGGATCTAAGCCAGTAACACCGAATAGTTTTCTTGAGTCATAATCTCCATGATTCCTCAGGACCTCTGCAGCCATCGGGATGAGATAATTTATTGGTTCTGTAACGATTCCTAGAAATGGCATAGATTCCATTCTGGCTACTTGTTTCGCCAACACTCGTACAAATTCTGTGTTTGCTGATAGCCAGAGTTTTTCTGTAATACCGGGTTTCCGTACGAGTCCACCGACGCCTATAACAATGTTAGCATCTTTCAGGGCAGTTTCTAGCGTATCTTCTCCTGTGTAGCCTTTCATGCGAATATCGGTGGGTATGTGTGACAAATCCATTATAACGCCAGGCGTGTGTTGCCTTGTGTCGTGAACTACCAGCTTACTGATACCGGGTTCTGATCGTAGCAGCAAACAGAGTGTCTGTCCGATGTCGCTCGCACCTCCGACCACAGTTACTTGATAATTCCTTTTGGTTGTAGAACACAGTTCGAAAATACGTCTGCTGAATAGCTTGTTCATTTTGATGGAAAGTATTGATATATGTGGTTTACTTCATATTAATTTTTCATGTTTTTTTTTTTGGATTTTTGAATGTCTAGTATTTTGAAGCCATTTGTACACCACTTAAATAGACATTTTATGATGTTGACAGTGGCGACAGTTGCTGTTGTTCATGGATGATCTAGAAAAAGGCCAAATACCTACCGCATTCAAAGGAGGTTGTTCAAGATGAAGGTTTACTGGTTACTGGACGTATTCCCGGCCGTGATAATGTGATCTATTTGCTACAATTAAGCACCCGAGGAAGCCTAACTAGGTACTCATTCCATTATTTATTTATTTATTTATTTATTTATTTCTTAAAAACACACACTATCTTTACAGGCTGTACCCAATACAATAGTGGTTTTAACAATGGGAACAAAATCTTATAACTAACACTGTCTTATCTAAAATCTTAACTAATAACTATGAAAATACAAAAAAATAATAATAATAATAAAAAATATAAACTTAACCTAGTAAATAACATCAAACTTAATACCTAACATTTTCTTTTCTTTACCTAATTTTTAAATATATGAAATAACCTTTAATAAGACTCTTGCTAATTCCGTCACATGGCTCGAGAATATGTCAATTCTTTCATGCACTTCATTTAGCACGCGTATTGTGCGGGTAAGGGGTGTTTTCGACAGCAGGTTGGTTCTGGCAGCAGGCACGGCTAGCAATGGCGGTCGCCGTCGCCTCCACACGTACCGGTCTGGCACGCACAGCTTCAGGTGCCGCAGCACGCCCGGGTTGTGCACTACTCCACGCAGGAGCTTAACTGCATACGCCGCGAGTGCAAACTCACGGCGCACTCTGAGCTCGTTGTACCCCACCATACCCAGTACAAACAGTGTGGGATACATCAGTGGGTAAAATGGGTAAACCCCGTAAAGCTTGAAATACAAGTGTCTTGTGAATTTATTTTATACTCGCTCCAGCATGACACTGTATTTCGCTTCATGAGGAGCCCAAATCACCGCACTGTGTTCCAAATGACTCCTTACCAAGGCGTCATACAGTACCCTGAGTGTGGTAATATTAGTAAACCCCTGCGACTGTCTCAGTACGAAACCGAGGTTTCTGTACGCTTTCTTGCAAACCTTAATTATGTGATCCCGGAACGTTAGATCTGGTGTAAATACTACTCCTAGATCTCGTACTTGAGACACTCGCGGGATCGGCACTTTCTCTACTTGGTATTCGTAAGCTATGGCACTCTTTGCGCGCGTAAATGTCATGATTGAGCATTTCGCTGTGTTGAAATAGAGTTTGTTGTTATGACTCCACTCAACCACTCTGTCTATGTCTTCCTGCAAACGCTCACAGTCCGACTCTCCCTTGACCTCAAGTAGCAATTTGAGGTCATCTGCAAACAATAAACATAAACTATGTTTGACTACATCTGGTAAGTCATTTACCATTAAAATAAATTCAAGAGGACCCAAATTGCTGCCCTGGCTCACTCCTGACCTGGTGTAGTATGGCTCAGATTCGACCCCGTTGTAGTCAACGTACTGCTGTCGGTCTTTTAAGTAACTAGCAAAGAACTGTAAAAGGTGCGGCGTGCAACCTATTTTTGCTAGCTTCATTAGCAGTACGTCATTGTCAACGGTGTCAAACGCCTTTTTAAAATCAAAATATGCCGCGTCAACCTGCACACCAGCATCGACTGCCGGCGCCACCCGCGCCACGAAGTTAAGCAGATTAGTGGCAGTGCTGCGCGCCAGCCTGAACCCGTGCTGCGCGTCCGATAGCTGTGCGCTCACTTGAGCCTGCACGCAGCGCTGGATAGCAGACTCGAACACTTTTGCAGGTGTCGACAACACTGCCACTGGCCTGTAGCCACTGACATCTGGACCTGACTTTCCCTTGGGAACCGGAATTACTCGTGTAATTTTCCACCTAGCTGGAAACGTGGCCTGTTTCAAACAAGTATTAAAAATATGATGCAGTGGCTCAGCCAGCACCCTGCCACAGTCGCGGAACAGAAAAGCTGGAATGCCATCGGGGCCAGATGAGCGCTTTGGCTTAAGCTTTATGAGCGCTTCTCTTACGTCTTGAAGACTAAGAGTCTCGATGTGGACTCGCTCACTGTTCGCTTCCGCTTCCTCTCCCGCCACCCGCGCCTCAAGCCGCGGTTGCTCTTTGTTGTACACCGATTTAAAAAATGACGCGAATTCCCGAGCACACTCTTCATCTGAGAGATGCTGACCATTCTTTACGATAACCTGTCTGTTTAGCCTACTTCGTTTGGACCTAATGTACTGCCAGAATGATTTCGGATCTTTTGAAAATTGATTTTGTATTTTAAGCTTGTGTTGTTTGTGTGCAATTTCTATTGATTTTTTAATACGAGCTCTGCATTTAGAAAATTCTGAATAATCGCTATTCAACTTTGTTTTTTTAAAAGTTTTATGAAGTCTAGCTTTATTCTTTATATCTCTTATGATATCCGCGGTGTACCATTCGGGATAAACGTATCGAGAATTTTCATGTTTAAGCTTTTTTCGAGGTACACATTTATCTAAAATATCACACAGTTTATCATAAAAAATGTCCAACATGTCCTCCAAATCATGCATGTCATAAATCATACTCCAATCAGTGGAAGTCAGCATAGAGTACAACAACTCGTAGTCTGCTTTATAAAAGTTCCACTGTGGCCGCACACTACGCGCTGCGGGACTGCCGCTGGACGTGAGTGTGGGCGAGGGCGCGGGCGGGGCGGCCACGGCGGGTGCGGGGGGCGCGCGCGCGTACGTTGCGCCGATCGCGAGCGGCGGGTGATGCGCGTCGACGGGCACGAGCGCGTCGTCGGCCGCCACCACCGAAACCTCGATCAAACCTGTGCTCAGAACCAAATCCAACTGACGACCTAGAAAGTTCGGTACCGAGTTACTTTGTGTAAATTCGCAATAAGACATAAAACATTCATAATAATTTTTAACATTTACAGGACACGAATATAAATTAAAATCACCAATAACAATTATTTCTCTATATCTATCACATAATTTTTCAATTAATCTAAATAAAGTCAAGTAGTCATTCTCGGAACTCCCTGGTGGTATGTAAACAACACAACATAAAAATAAAAATCTATTTTTTAAATAAACCGTTGCACAAACCATTTCAAAAACGCAGGTGTCTATCGACGCGTCCGCGATAGGTACTTGTCGCAGCTCGTATCGGTGTGTGGCCACGAGAAACGCTCCGCCCTGCTTCCGACCATCCGCTCGATCGCAACGGAGTATTTGATATCCCGGAGGGATTATTTCAGAATCTTCAATGGAATTATTACAACCTGATTCAGTTATTGCACATAAATCAAATTTACATGACTCTATATTGGTACGAAATACATCCAGTTTAGTTCGTAGACCTCGTACATTTTGATAGAATATGTCGATGTTATGGTTATAATATGTTTGTTTTTGTTCTATTTGAGTTCCGAAACCAAATCCACTCACTGAATTCGGCATTCATTGGCCAGATGTCGACTTGGTTCAACTTATCGAAACACTTTTCTGGTACTCCAATAACAAACGACGAATAATCCCTTTCAATTTTGTGTTTGAGTTTATCAATTTTAATTTGAACATCTGATCCACAAACATTTTTCACGTGATCTGTTATGGTTTCAAGAGTAGTATCCGGATGCAGTCGCCAAACATGCAGATACTTTTTCCGATCAGTGACTTGTATTGCTTTCAACTCCGTGTTTGTTCCGACTCTGACCTCTTTAGGTTGCCTGGATTTTTTTCTAGTTTGAACAGTTGTCCATCCTTCTTCAACCTTCTCCACTTCCTCGTTAGATGGTTCACTAGTCGCCATTGAGCTAGTACTACACAAAGTTTCTTTCGGTAAAATTTCGGTAGACTTCGTGGCCCCATTTTTGTTTACCTTTTGCGTTTTGATGTAGGTATGAAGCGTTTTCTTGGAAACGTTGACCTTATTCTGTTGACCTACGACCTCGGCAAAAGACGATGTAGAAGGAAGTTTTTGGGGAATATCAGCTGCTATTTCGTAAGATTGGTTATTTTGGGTTAGCTTAGCTTCTACTTTTTCTTCGAGCACTCCTATCATTTTAATTATGTTGCTCAATTCGGTTTTTGTTTGAGAAAATTGATTTAGTAGAAGCGATATCGCACTTGCCTGGTTGTCCATGCGAGTTATCATGTCAGCTTTAAATTCTCTCAATTCATCGAGTAAAAGGGAATCGGAATCCATAATTATAGGTGAATACTGAGTCTGATTTCCGCGCTGACTGCTTACATTGTTTATAGGAGTGGTGACATTCAAGTTAGGGATGTTTATGCGGACTGGGGTTTCGCTGTTGCCTCTTTTTGGCTGAGCACAAATACATTCTGGACATAACCATTTCTTTTTATAAGTTTGGGTGTATGTCTTAAACACATCTTTGTGTATTTCGAGACAGGCTATATCATACCTTTTTAGGCATTTATCATTGGTACATTCCATGAAACAATCCATTATGAGCGAACCACAAGCGCCGCAATTATTATGCATTTTTATTGGTTTTATAGACAAAAATTCAAATTCAGATTTCGAGATTCGCCAAAACTTTGCGGTTCACCAAAGAAAAATGAATAGTCTTTCATTAAAAAATAAATTCCATATTAAACTCTTCTTAAGCAAAATCGTGAAAAATACAAAAAGAGAATTTTGTCAGACTTGAACTCGAGGCCCCTCTCACAGAAGTCGCCGTACAACACAGTCTGCTAAAGACTGTACCTTAGTTAGGTAAGAAATAATTGGGTGTATTTTATTCTTTGAATTTAAAAATAACAGTTTATTACTCTCGATTTTTATTGGTTGAAACGATAGCGTCGTGTCGCGCGTCTATTTTGAATAATACAACGGTGTAGATAAATTTAGATCATAAATTCACTTAGTTTTGTTATTTTACACATTTGTTTCACTGTTTTGTTATGTTATAGTTCAGTTTTTAGTATAGAAGTTGCGATTCACTGCGCTGTTTGTTGGTAAACACTATCTTTTGAACTGGCTTAATAAACACAATATTATGTACACATCACTTGTTATATTCTTTTGCCGACGTTAGACAACGTTCATTGCATGAAAATAGTTCGGATAGATAAACATATAGACTTTAAAACTAGTATTTAGTATTTTTTTATATTATTTGAATACGGAGCCGATTTATTTGGACGCGACTACTAGCGCCACCATGATTCCATGGTGGCTATTAAAATAAGCACACAGT
Organism: Mythimna ferrago; assembly: GCA_910589285.2. NCBI lineage: Eukaryota > Metazoa > Arthropoda > Insecta > Lepidoptera > Noctuidae > Mythimna > Mythimna ferrago. The sequence goes on along the minus strand of OU342682.1, from coordinate 17,999,658 downwards.
CTGTAGGCAGAGTGGCTGAGTGGTGGATAAAGCAGATGAGTTCTTATTTGGTGTCGAAGATACTTAAGTAGGTATTTTAGTAGGTAATCCCGTTATTGTTCAGACTCAATCAAGGTTTTTTTGAACCATTTTGAACAGTTTTGTTTGAAAGAGTTGACAGCAAGAATGCTTTATTTTTTTACTATAAGGCTGTTTATGTGAGGCTTCGTCTTGTCAATAAAGTCAAAATAACAGCTGTTACTTTACCACCATGTAAGAAAAAATATATGTATATATTCAAAGTCTATTAAAATTAGTAAAAAAATACTGCAATCTGAAATTACTATGTTGAAATTGTGCACACGTTTATTGCCAACAAAAGTACAAAGTAAAATAAAATGCATACCGGTGAGAAACGTACAAGTTTCAGTGGTTGGTGCTGCAGGAGAACTGGGGGCAAACGTGTCTCTATTACTTAACCAGAACCAGAAAATTAAAAGATTGCAGTTGTACGATGATGACGAGAAAATAATAGGAGGAGCCATAGAATTGAATCATTTACCAGGTGGTCCGATAGTAAGCGGGTTCACTGGTGACTTGAATGCTGCTATTCGGTCCTCTCAACTGATCCTGATGGTTCACAGAGTACCCCGAAAACCCGGAAATACGCGAGAACAAATGATTGCTGCTAATGCTCCTTCTTTGCAAAAACTTTGTCGGGCAATGGCTGACGTAAACCCTGATGCGTTCCTTGCCATCGCAACTAACCCTATAAATTCTATGGTTCCTTTTGCAAGTTCAATTTTATATAAACATGGCGTCTACAACCCTTTTAAGGTTTTCGGAATAACTCAAATAGATATCGCCAGGACCCGCACTTGCACTGCAAACGCTTTGAAGGTGAGCAGTCAAAATTTATTTGTTCCTGTTATAGGAGGACATTCAGACGAAACAATCATACCTTTGTTTTCATATATGACCCCTGTCGAATATGCTGTAGATCCCTCTCAAGCAGATTCATTAACGAACCTCGTGAGGAGGTCTGGGACGGAAATAGTGTTTCGGAAACAAGGATCTGAATCAGCTGTGGTTGGGGTCGCCTGGTCCATCAATGAATTTTGTGATACGCTAATAGATGCCATCAACGGTAGTGAAGTTGAAGCTACCTGCTATGCCGCTAATCCATATTTTGGAACAAGATTTTACGCTGGACCTTCAACAATAGGACCGTACGGTGTAATACGACCATTTCGTAAATTTCCCTTTAATGACTATGAAACTTTCTTGGTAAGTAGTTCAGTGCCCGTTATTAATAGAGATGTGGATCTTGGAGAAGATTTTGTTAGAAAATTGAACCCAAAACTGTGAAAAACTCGTAGACCCCTTTTTACGAATTACAAAGAATTAACGAATTTGAAATCAATTAAAATTATATAAAATTATATCAATTAAAATTATAGAAGTATGTCTAGTCTTTTATTTAGTTTTTTGTTATTTTATGTGGGTTTCTTTTCCATGGGAAATCATCAAATAATCCCGCTTTGAGTGGAGTGACGGGCAGAGTCAGACTTTTGTTGACAAACCACCTGTTGGAATCCAGCTGTATTCCCAAGTACTTTTAGGTTCTTAGAGTCAATGTAAGTACGTCATGGTACCTATATACTTTTTTTTTAGGTTGGAAAATCTTCCAATGACATCCCCTGCTCTTGGGCGGCGCGGGAGATAGTGTCAGACTTTTACTGACTAAAAACTTACTCCTGTTCCTTCGTTGCCTTTCGTACCGGGGCCTAATCTTTCAGAAGCAGATCTTTGGGCCCAGTAGGCTTCGACCCTGCTACGCCCCTACGGTTTGCTAACAACTTCTTGAGGCGTGCGTGGAACATACGCGCCGTCGATGTCTTGGGTTCAGTCCGGACGGTTGACGGACGGTCGGACGGCGCGCTACTCATTGCTCGCCGTCCACACCTACATACTACTTTAGAGATACCTACGCTACGAAAAATTTACCGAGGAATGCTAAAGGCCTAGGCGGTGTCAGGATCCAGAGAAGTTATGGTGATTGATTTTCGTGTGTGTCCTTGAATATGTCGTGGCCAGATCTTAGAATAGATCACTTCATGATATGGCCAAATAGAACTGACCAGTACCCCTAGCCAAGTTGCTAATCTGCAATAGTTAACGCTTGTAGAAAGCTTCAAATGTACGGGAATGACGTCGTCTTAACGCTCAGTCACGTGGTCAGAACAAAAGAATTGGCGACAAGATCAACTCGAAGCGTTCGGCGCGAGCGAAACGGTTGTAACTTGGCTAGGGGGGCAGATCGTGTAAACGTTAACATTTGATAATATGTCAATCCTCGTTTGGCCATATCATTGATGTAGGATTTCTATGATAATAAAAGGTATAAAGAAACTAGGCCAAACATGGATTGAAATATCATCAAATTTTAACGTTTAAAACTGTTTAAAACGATCTCAGTTTTACTTGGCCATATCGTAAAGTGATCAATGTCTGGCCACGACAGATAGGTACACTTCTGCCGGTTGCCGGGCTGACTGATAGAAATAATTTACGAGTATTCTGTTCATTCTACTATAAAATAGACAAGGATGATGAGGGACAGAAGGCCGCTAGAGGCAGCCTATACCAACCGGAACACACGGCAGAATGTGTTCCGCTGAATGTCTTACGTTGATTTCCAGCAGTGAGAGAACGACAAAGTAAAAGTTCTGCGCTTTCTGTAGTAAAAAGAAAATAATTATTTGGTATGAAAATAACACCCCGAGGAAAAAGTTTGTGCTACGTTGCCTTGCAATCGTCATTATTTAGTCTTTAATTTTTCCTTTTATGAATGTGTTTTGAGCATCCATGCTTTTAATTATTTTTTTTTGGTTTTATTTGGCTCTTGTTATAACAATTTGTTTCATTAAACCCCAAGCCATTTTACCATGTTTGACGTAAATAAACACTTTTTCTTTCTTTCCAAGCGAATGAAGCGGGCCTTCGCTCTGTCATAGACTTTCCATTGTGTCTCTAAGTACGGTATTCGAAATTCACAAAACAATTGTAGCAGATTATTATCCTTAAATAATTATTATAAAACAAAATCCCCACCACATATACGTGTATCTGACAGGATAAACGTGACAAACTCAAAAACTACCGTACAGATTTTCATGAAATTTTCACCAATAGACAGATTGATTCATGAATGAATGAGGAATGATTAGGTGTATAATACATGCGTATTATAGTAGAGAAAAGCCGAGAATTTGAAAGATTTGTAATACTCGTGCGAAGCTGGGGCGGGTTGCATTTATATCTATCTAATTCAAAGAAAACTACAAATTCAACTTATATTTTCGGTAAGTAGGTACAAACCAAACATTGAAAACAAAGCTGTAGGAATGGCGAGCACATAATCGAAGCTGACGTTACAGCATTCGGTTGTAACGGTCCAATATCAGACAAATGGCGAGGTGGTGACGCAAAGCGGCCATCCGAGTCGCATCTCATTCGGAGAACATTGTAACTGCCTGAGTGTCTTGGTCCTCTTACAACGGAGAACTAGTAAGTACTTACCTATGGCTGCGTTCACATTGAAGCGTGTTCCGTTACTGATTCGTGTCAGGATAAAAAAGTAAGTTTTTATATTTTTGTGATCTTGATTATGTAGATAGTCTATGATTTATGTTCAATTGAACTTGCAGATTTATTGGCAAAAAAAAAATAGTTTTGTTTAGGGGATGGAGTGGATTTACAGCAAACCCACCTGCAGAATGGAGTAAGTACTTATGAAAAAAATCATTAGATATTTTTTAGTTAATATTCACTGTAGAATCAAACTATCGTATTCCAAAAGACCAAGCGCACATTTTCTTAAATATTGATCTTCACATTTATACCAAAAAAACGCGTGTGAAACAAGGTGTAAGTAAGCCTGCGCTCACCAGATGTGTTAAAATTTACTTCCCAATATAATTTGATGTGATCCTAACTTAACAGGCGGGGAACGTTCTCAGCTCGGTGCAACCGCAAATAAGGATCGTAACGACAGGGTTAACTTTAAGATAATCGGTGAACGGCCATACGGGTCCGCCGCGGCGTTACATTGAGTTTAATGCTTCTCGGTCTTGACGACCGCCGTCTGACGGTGTTAACTCGAGGGAGGGTTAAGGGTCGGGAGACCGGTGATTACACCTCTGTAAGGACCATTTATTGCCACTACACTGTTTGTGATTGCCTGTGTGCTACATTAACGTTTGGCTTTATTTTACAGACATTATTAAGTCATCTGTGGCTGTGACGAAGTGGGTTGCTACCAGGTGGCTTGTTTCGGTGGTTAGTTCCTATTGTGGGTAGCAATTGATACCTATTAGTAGAACTCTACGTTGGATAGTATGATATTCACGCTTTTAGGAGACTTTAAATTGTTACGAAGTGGTTACCAGGTGGCTTTTGTTTCGGTGGTTAGTTCCTATTGTGGGTAGCAATTGATAACTACTAGTAGAACTCTACGTTCGGTAGTGTGATATTCACGCTTTTAGGAGACAGAACTGTGACGAAGTGGTTACCAGGTAGCTTTTGTTTTGGTGGTTAGTTTATATTGTGGGTAGAAATTGCTATTACCAGAAATCTACAGTCGGTAGTGTGATATTTACGCTTTCGGTAGACTTTGAAGTAAAAGTTTCCTGTCGAAGTCTTTGCTGGATATGGGTCTCCACTCTCTCTGTTATAACATAGGCTACATATCACTTAGTCTGGATAGTTCGGTCCGAGAAACGCGATCTGTATCTAACGTTAAAGTTGTTCTGAATTCGGTTACAACTGCAATGGGCCAGCGTTTGACAGAGATATGCCAATCTTCAATCAACGCACCTACATAGTCTTTTGTAGGTGGGGGAATCATCCAATGACATCTCCGCATCGTTGGGCGGAGCGGGAGATAGTGCCAGACTTTTACTGACTAAAAACCCTATCCTGTTCCTTCATTGCCTTTCGTACCGGGGCTGAATCTTCCTTTCAGAAGCAGACCCTTGGCCCCAGTAGGCTACAACCCTGCTGGGTCCCTATAGTTTGCTGACAACTTCTTGAGGCGCACTGTTCCACGCGCCGTCGATGTCTTGGGACCTACAGTCTGTGATATGAGTACCTTTTTTTTATCTGTTATAAACTAGTACTTGACTGCGATCCCACCTGATGGTAAGCAGTGATGCAATCGTTGATGGTGAGGCGCACTAGCCTTGAAGACACCTAAACTATAATCAGACGGAAAGACCGCAGCAGGCAAACTGTTCTAGTCCTTCGAAGTACGCGGTATAAATGACGAGGCGAAACGCTTAGTCCGGACCGTTGATGTTTCAACAACGTAAGGGTGGATACCTACTTACCGTGCGTCGGTTTGTCCGATGGTAGAAATGAGATGTTCCACCATCAAGTCATGCAATTCCTGCGCACACTGTCCAAAATGCAATCTGTAAAACACCGAAAGGCTGGCTACCCTACCTGCACGAATCTCAAGATAAGCTGCTGTATGTATCCTTACATTGCTATTATGCTATTGGTATGTATTAAGCTAGAACTACCCTGCGCACACGTGTGACACACACGCCGATCTGGCTGCGTCGATCATAAATGTTATATGGAAACTAAACTTATAGTAGAAAATCTACATAGATTTTCGGAACTTGTCATACCTAAGTAAATCCTAAGGAACATTTGATAGAAATTACCATTGTTTCTAACCAACTTCAAAAAAAGGAGGTTTTCAATTCAGTTACTTATATTTTGTTTATTGATTTTAATTTTTTGTTAATTACTTCCATTAATTTACTTCCAGATTGGCCTCATGTATATAAAAAGTGATAGGTATCTACTTAATTAAACGTCATCACTGTATTCAAATTTCAAATTACTTACCCAGACATGAGATATTTAAATGTGCGGGCATTATCATAACTACATAACTTGCGGTAATGTACTCAACAAGTTATCTGATCAATCATGATGGCTATCAACGCTCGTGCTTAGATTTTATCAATTTATTAAGAACCTGTTCGGTCCTAATGTTGTTATTCCACATTTTAATTACATTGAGCCTTAGTTTGTTGGGTGGAAGTAGTGCATACCGGGACTCGAATTAAATTATGTCGTCCAACGACGTTGACGGTACAGAGATTAATCGTGTGCTAGGTCTTGCTGTTGAGTCTTAGGTCTTACCAGATGTTAGGCTATTCTATTATGAAATTCTGGTTTGCAGGTTAGCATTTGGTCCTATTGTTGGTAAAAGACAGTAGGTTGGCTTCATAGATGTGACTTCGTCGGAATTTAATCCTATATTCTGTCTAAAAAGTCAAACGACTTAGGTAATTATTGGGGTAGGTACACTGGAACCTGATGTAGTCAACACTGCTTGAACAATTAAGGTTGATTATGAGGTTGTTTACTAATAGAACCTTATAAAACATATCAAATATAAGTACTTACTTTTCAATTATTCCCAAGTCGTTTGATTATTTAGACAGACTTTATCACAGGTTAGTAGTAGTTATGTGCGACTGTCGCCTGTCAGATTGATTGAAAGAGTTACTGCGACCCTAGAACACAAAGGGTAACTGAAGGAACACGGCTGGGCTTTAGTCAGTAAAAGACTAACACTCACTTTCGCCCCATGTAGGTAGCGATAGTTAATTCTTTGCTTTTCAACTTTCCTATCTACACTAGATATAAATTTTACTCATTCATTCAATTTTTTTTAGAATTTAGTGAAAAGTTTTGGAACATTTTCGAACAAAGATTGAAAACAAAACTCATGAATCAGAAAATGTGCTAGATAGTAACGGATCGGAAAAACTCCTAAAGGCTTCCGTAGCCTGGTGACTAGGTAAAGTTCGGGGGAAGTCGTTGAGAGGTCCCGCGGGTGTCGTCTGTCGGCACTGCGGTGGCAGTGGGACTGTATGCCAAAGTGTGGGTACGAGCTATATAGCCTGTTATATAACAATTATTTTGTAATATGTAGGGAAGCGCGTGTAATTCCGAGTTCACTGCGAATCTTGAAGAGTTTGGACGTTACACACATAGGTATCTAAGTGTATGGAAATCATTGTAGGAAACCATAAGCTGGCTACTAGATAATACAAGTAAACAAAAAATGAAGTATTTTATTTTGTACATAAATGCAGCGATGGATTGAAAGGCAATCTTAAATATGCGAGGAGACGGAGAAGTAATCCTGGAATACCGAAGTTGTATCATAAAGTAGGTCGGTAAGTAGGGGGTAGGTAGGTGGGTAGTCGGTGTAAAACAGCATCAGCCATCAAGTATCTAAACATTTCATCTAGTTTATGTTACATACTATTTTGGTGTGCAATAAAGTTCCATCTGACATCACATAAGTATATATAAACGTTAGTTTTGTTAACAAAGCTTAGGAGACAAAGAATGCGTGAAGTTCGCAAACGGCCGCGTCGGCGTCGCCTCCCACAAGTCGTTATCTCAACTTGTTTGCTAAACCCGCCAAGAATTGCAAATGGCGATAATTCTAACTACACCAATAAATCAGCTAAACCCCGTTCAAGTTTTTTCCCGGGAGGGTCCCTCCGTTCCACCATTGTTGGTGATTGATCGCGCTGTTCCAATACTTAAAGTTTTTCAAAACGTTCAAGAACATGTGTTACTAAAGTTTCGACAAGCCATCGACGCTGATGTATTCGGATTTGTTGTATTAATTTGTCGTTTGCTTATATTCAGTGTGACAGAAGGCTTAAGTATTTGGATATGTTAACAACGTACAGTTGCCATAACGGATCTTGAGCGGTTGCGCAGAAGTCAAATATTCGGTCTCTTTAGTGGTGCGAAGTGAGATGCGGTGGCGGGGAGTGTCAGTGATTGGCTCGCCGCGCCATCGCGTCATAGACGTCACTCCTCATTCGTTCCCTGCGTTGCTGCATGTATCTAACAACGAAGACGATTGGCACAGGCTTACGGACAGCGAGTAATAGGTGCTGTCGCTGTTCGATAAGAACTATGCTGCATTTCGCTGTCTCATCGTATTGCACGTGTGCCTCAAAGACATGTCAGCAGGCTTGAAGGGGTTCACAAGGGGGCCGATGCCTGCCAGGGCTCCGTGATTGTTCGAAAGAGTTACCATGGTCGGTTTTAGCCAGTAAAAGTCTCTCCCTGTCGCTCGACACAGTGCGGAAAAAGTGATTCGATGTCGAGCATTTTCTAGAACAGTGTCTATTCAGAAAAAAAAATTGCCGGCAAATCATTGGAGAAAAAAGAGCCCAAGGAAAGCTGTCAATCGGAGCTGTAGTTGAATTATCATCTATTAACCAGCTCATTTTACCAAAGTTTTCACGGCAAGATGTTGGATGCCTTATTTTTACGTAGACAGTGGCTATAGCTAATGGTAAGCTCTCTGTTGCTAAAGGGACTAGATAGAGCGCACAGGAGAGTACCTATCTAATTTTTTATGTAGGGTTACCCACTTATCATAAATGAGTAGGATTGTAATTAGGCTTTGGGTCTAAGCATAAGCAATTCTTTTGCTCATATACAATAGGAAATCTGAAAGCCGACTTAGGGCCCAAACTTAAAACTACGATGCGACACCGCGTTGTCAAAATCTACGAATTCGCACCAAGCATCGCAAGAATTTGCGAATTCAGTCTTTTGAAGCTCTGCAAATCTAGTTAGTCATAGCAGTATGGAGACTGACGCGCGTGCCCCACGTGTGCGCAATGTAGTTCTGCCTTTACCCATTCATTTATTCATTGTCATCTTTCAGACTTTGCCCCATGTTGTCACGTCAGTTTTAATTGTAGACATGAAATATCTTTACATATAGAAGAGGAATTGTCCTTAATAGCAGAATGGTAAGAAAACAATAAATTAGTGGTCGATGACGCCCCCGGGAGCCAGAGCAAGCGGCGGCGATGCGGCGTCAATTTACGAGCAGGGCTAATTGTCCCCAATTTATATCGTTAGGTACTACAGATATTAACGTTATAGCTGGTATCTATTAACAGTTAAGATCGATATGGGGCACGTGTTGTGTTAATAATTACCGTTATTGTTTCAAGGATCTATTGGTATCCGTGAAATTCCCGGTCGGAGTCTGTTTTTCCTGATAACTGTAACCTAGGGGTCTTTAAGTCAAGAGTGAATAGGTTGCTTCTAGACAAGCGTACTCCATCGTCGGCCACATCATCGCTTTCCATCAGGTGAGACAGTGGTCAAACGCGAGCCTTATTATAAAAAAAGTAATGTTGCAACTTAAGTCGTAGGTACCAGTTTTGTTGCCCACATGAAAAGCTGCTCTTTGTGTATTTCGTGTATTGGATTTGTTAATTTACTCTTGCCAAATCTGAGACCATAACATACTACTTGAAAACCCCTCCTTTTTTGGTAATTTGTTAAAATTGAATTAGGTTCACAGACAGAAAAGTATTCTTTTTTACTTATATTATTAGTAAGTACCTAGTATTAGTATTTATTTTCTTTCATTACTTATCTACATTATGCTCACATAATAGAAGCAACAAGAAATATGTAATCAAGAGTATATGTAACTCATAATATGATCCATGGAGTTTCTTGCACGTTCTTCTCCATAGAGATTTACGCTTTGGACCGTGCAATTTAGCTTCATTTTTTTTGGACTGGCCGACATTTGACTATTCAAAAGTGCCTGTAAATGGTCTATTTGAAATAAATGCATTTGATTTGATTAGTATTGGTCAGCAACAAGAAATATGTAACCAAGAGTATATTGTAACTCATAATATGATCCATGGAGTTTCTTGCACGTTCTTCTCCATAGAGATTTACGCTTTGGAACGTGCAATTTAGCTTCATTTTTTTTGGACTGGCCGACATTTGACTATTCAAAAGTGCCTGTAAATGGTCTATTTCAAATAAATGCATTTGATTTGATTAGTATTTGTCCACTATCATAGGTAATTGGTATAGCGGCAGTCTCAAATCCTTTATTTCTTGAACTTATATTTGCTCTCCACCACCTACAAGTAGGCCACTACTGTTTTCAAAATATTGTGATCCTTACATATGCATATTTATATTCCTTATATATGCATATTTACCGTTCGGCATATAGAATACACTATGTTAGTTCAACAGAGCTACTCAAACCCGATGCAAGCGCAGCGGACATTGGCATCAAAATCATTAATTACCATACGTCCCATAAATATTCTATTTTCGAGCACAATTTACAAAATAATAGAGTTAAAATAAACTAATGACATTGTTGCGAGCATGCGAAATAATTGGATCCCGGTTATAGCAGGCGTACTGCTGGTTGCAAGAACACAGTTCCTTCGAACACACTTCCATACTATTTCTGCATGCTCGTTATGAAGCTTCCTGACTCTGCCAAATGCAATTTGTACTGGTTAAATTGACATTACGCCATGATATTCCTTAAATTTCATTTTATACAGGGTTATTAGCAAAACACTGGCATCCTCTTAGGACTATGATACCAACATCATAAAAAACAACTTTTGCTATATGATTTTTAAAAATGTAATCATATTTTAGTTCATCAGATTTTCATACAAAAATAAAAATATTTAAAATTTAAATTGAAGGTTCTAAATATTAGGAAGTCTATGTGAAGCAAGCGATAGTACAATAGCGGAGAGCAGTGGAGATTGGCCGTGGTGCTTGATGCGCTTGCGTCGCGTTATACAGACGTTGGTAGGTATAGTAAAATACAGAGTTGAAATGTGTTAGATAGAACAACGAAATCTTGAAGGTTTCTTTTTGGTTAAAAGTTGTTTATGTTGTTAGTAATACAATCCTGCATGGTGATAGTGTTTTACAAATAGCTCTGTATATATAAAAGGAGAAACTGTCTGACTGACATATCAACCCACAGCCGAAACCACTGGGACTAGGAGTGTGAAATTTTGCACATGTTTCCTTTCATAACGGCGAACAATAAGAGAGGATTTTTCGAAATTCACCTCTATGAGGATTGCGCGTGGAGATGCAACGCCGGGGTGAAAGTCCTCTGCCGCGACAGGTCACGGCATGGCGGACAGAGCTCCGGCGGGATCTCATGGTGGAATGGCGTCAGCGACTATCGCAACCCCGTCATGGGCACGCCACAATTATGGCGATAGGTCCCCTCTTTGAGGCGTGGCTGGAAAGATGAGGTCTTTACCTTCCGCATGACACAGGTCCTCACCGGAAATGGCAAGTTCGGGAGGTTCCTGTTCCGAATTAAAGCGGAAGTGACGCCCGGGTGTCGCCACTGTGCGGAACGCCCGGAGGACACGGTGGAGCACACAATCGCGGTGTGCCCTGCTTGGGCGGAGCATCGCCGTGCCCTCGTGGGGATGATCGGCGGCGGAGACCTCTCGCGCCGGGCCTTGGTCGAGGCCATGGTCCGGAGCGAGGAGGAGTGGCAGTCGGTCGCCGACTTCTGCGAAGCAGTAATGCTCGCTAAGGAGGCCGACCGCATCAGGCAACGGCGCTCTCGCCGCCGCCGGGACTCCGATCCCGATTTCCAGCCACCGTAGGCGCGAGCTTGCGGACAGTGAGCAATGGGTAGCTCGCTGTCCGGCCGTCCGGTAACTGTCCGGACCAAGCCCAAGTCGTCGACGGCGCGCACTGTTCCCGCGCGCCTCAAGGAGTTGTCAGCAACAGCAGGGGCCCAGCCGGGTCGAAGCCTACCGGGGCCAGGGTTATCCGAAAGGGCGCTCGAGCCCCGGTATGAAGGCTTGAAGGAACGGGATGGGTTTTTTAGTCAGTAAGAGTCTGACACTATCTCCCGCTCCGTCCAAGAGCGGGGGTTGTCATAAGACGATTTTTCCCATCGAAAAAAAAAAAAAAAAACTATGAGGATGAAAGATCCTCGTTTCATCCTCATAGTTTTTTTTTTTTTTTTTCGCAAAGCTTTTTTATTTAGAAACCTATTTTCACGCGAGTGTAGCCGCTTGTAAAAGCTAGCATTTTATATTTCAATAAATCTACTTCTCTAATCTTACTTACTTCATGGATAACGATTAAATACAGCTACATTTGACACAATAACAACATTAAATTCGATTAAACATTTTCTTAACATAATACGACACGTCGCGTAACAAATATGAATCGAAGTCGTTTCACCCCTCGACTCAGAGCGGCTTTTAATAATCGATTTAATTGAGCCAATGAACAATTTAATTAAAATTCTAAAGACACGGCGTACGGCCCGTGGGATGCGGCGCGACGTGAGCCATGGGAAAACTTTCTGTTCGGGGTTTTTGGAAATTGTCTGGGTCCATCAATCAACCATCTTTGCCTCTTTAAGACATTGAAAGGCACTCAATGTCATAAAGAGGCAAAGATAGCTGCTACGTGCAACCCGTCGTATCTTAGAAAAACTGTAATCATTCTCTCTATATTTTCTTTTTAATCAGTATAATATTATAAAGGTAAAAGTTTGTATGTATGTTTGTTACTTCTTCCACCACACTTATTCAATCACACTTATGTTCCTTAAGCTACCCTTTTGCGTCCCAGGACCATGACTGACCCTTTCAGGAGTCGACTGATGGCCTCAGTAGCCTTCGGCCCTGCTGGGCCCCTACGGTTTTGCTCCTAACTGAAGGCTGAGCAGAGTATTTATGGCTAGTTCAAGATAGATTGCTTTGTCATGGTAAAAGGTATTTTGGCATAACCTTTTTAAATAATTAATCATCATCGGATAAATTGTTTCTGTCACCGTATTTTGTTGCATAGGTACCTTATTATGGTACGTAGTTAGTCACGTATTTACTATGGCCGTGACTCGCCAGCTTCATACCTAACTTAATTGGTTTGCGGTTAATTAGATAAATATAATCATTGCACTTAGCCTATAGTAAATCACATAAATAAACAATAAATTATTTATTGTTACCTAACTATTTTATCAATAACAATTAATTACGTTATATTTTAAATTGTTAAATCATCCAGCTTATTGTGACAATAACAGATATTGAATAGCGCTTGTATTTCTTTGTCACGATTTTGTAGTCATAGTGGAATGTGCAAGTACCTAACTGGTGACCACACGTCATGCCTACAAGCTTGTGCATGAGTTAACGATTGCATCATCCTTCTTTCTTGTCTTTTAGGCTGTTTTCAGTTAGGTTGTCTTCTAATTTTATGTATTGTTAGCTTCTGCCACTGGCTTTGCCTGCGTAACAACATATGCCTATATCATTTAGCTACTCCCGAACCCGATTTCCGGTCACCGTAGGCGCGGGCTAACAGATGGCGAGCAAAGGGTAGAGTTAACTTACCAAAACGTTATAAAAAATTATATAGGTATTATTATTTCAGAAGGACGGGCAATTATTTGCTACTTGCTTACCTTTTTTTTTGAGTTTGGCTTTAATAACTTCTACCGCTTTTACTGACTGAATTATTGACTCCTTCAGTCGCCCTTTGCGTTTAAAGGTTGAATTTACTACTTACCTTCGTTTGTAATATTATAAATTAAATTATCCTTCAACGATAAGTTTTACTACAGCTAAAAAAAAGATTTTAAGTACCTAACGTAAACAGCAAAATACAACAACAGCGCTTAACTTAGGTAGACAGTCACAAAGCTTTAGACAGCTTACTCTATCACCGAAGTCGCTGAAGTGCCTGCAACATGTATAAAAATATGCGATTATTAAAATGTCGGCTGTACAAATGAGCGGCGTGGCACGCCGACTATGCAGGTATTTACGGTACGGGTTATAGGAGCTCTGAGGGAAATCATGTCTCTCTCCTCTTTACTTTGTACTTTTAAGCCTTTTTTCTACGACATTTTTTTTATTAGCATTATGCTTACTGGAAGCAGCTTTAGCAAGTTAGGAGTAAGAGCAGCGTGTCGATAGCGTAGCGGACCAATAAGAGTGTAGATGTCTTGGCCAAGTCTTAGAAATTGATCACTTTTTTTGTTTTTATTGTTGATAGTTTGCGCTTGACCGCTATCTCACCTGATGGAAACGACGATGCGGTCGACGATGGAGCGCGTTTACCTAGAAGTAAACTATTCATTCTTGACTTAAAGATTCCCGGGTTGTAGACAACAGGAAACACAGACTCCGGCAGAGAATTCCACTCCTAACTTACTTTCTTTAGGCCTTTTATTGTTATTGAAATCTTACATGAATGTTATGGCCAAACGAGGATTGACATATCATCAAATGTTAACGTTTACACGATCTGGCCACGATATAGAGATAAAGGATCCGATAGTGGTTGATATAATAGGCGCCAGATAAATTTGGAATAAATTACATTGACCTTTCCCTAATATCTTCGCGTAGATCAGTAGATAATCGAAAAAATGAACAGTTTTTCAAAAGGTACTCCTCCTACCTACTAGAAAATGCAAAGGATCGCGTCAGATGTCGATTAAAAAACTTGGCCCTTATTTTCATTTTTTAAATTAAGAATGTCAATAGATGTAAGAGGGTCAATGAACGCTGTTCCAAAATTTGGCGCTTTGTAGTTTTTGCCTACACTTTTGGAACAAAGCCGTGATTTTAGCGGAATTGTGTTGGTATTTTGTGAAAACTATAATTGCTGAGCAATTATCTTTAGAGGTAGTGAACAAGAAGCAAGAAGTGGCCCAGAATCGAGAAGAATAGAAGGAATGAGGCCGTCGTCCTGTTGGACAGTAAGTGCACCATTGATCTCGTGGTCGCAAGCGCGACTGTTGTGCGTGGGCTCCTGGGTTAGATTCCGTGTCGGGCAAGAAATGCTATTGTGTTTTTATATTAAGAATCTCTGTGCAGTAGCTCGGAGGTAGGAAGGAGGTGGTGCACACCAAGTCTCGGAAAACAAGTAAAGTCGTTGATCCTGCATCTGGTCTCTCTCCTGTAGTGTTGGATTGCTGTTCCATCAGGCTATGTGAGTAAAGGTACAGATATATCGAGAGTGCACCTGTGTTTGCGCATACACTTGTGCACTATAATATCGCTTGAGTACTTTGCTAACCACTGTTTGAAGATTGGCCACCATGATCGAAATTAGGTCGGGAGAATTATTTATTACTAGCTTTTGCCCGCGGCTTCGCCCGCGCTCAGGAATATTGCTATATTATTACTTTGCTTTCGGCCGGTGAAAAAATTTTAGCAATCAGACCAGTGTTTTCAGTGATCACCTCCTACAAACAAAAAAACAAACAAACAAATTGGGGTTTCCTCGTTGGCACGGGATTGGTTCTCATCATATCTTCGTGGACGTCAGCAAGCTGTACGTGCTGATCAGAAATTTTCTGACTGGTGCGACCTGCAAACCGGCGTTCCACAGGGCGGTATACTCTCTCCTCTCTTATTTTCTTTATTTATAAACTCTATCACAGCTATTCTCAAATGCTCTTACCATCTGTATGCTGATGACCTACAGCTCTACGCGCACACTGACATTGACCACCTTGATGACTGCATCTCCTTACTAAATGCTGACCTTCTGGCTATTGCTGATTGGTCGAGCAGATTTGGGGTTACTGTCAATGTCAGTAAATGCCAGGCTATCCTTATTGGTAGTCCTTACTTTTTACGGAGTTTAGACACTAGCCGACTACTGCCGCTAGTTTTCGGTAATACAGTAATTCCTCTCTCACCTCACGTTAAAGACCTAGGTTTATATATTGACGATAGGTTAAGCTGGAATAAACAGATTGCTCAGGTTAGCCAGAGAGTCACCTTCACGCTGCGGTCTCTCTATAGATTCAAAAATTTCCTACCGTCAAACACTAAAACTACTTTGGTCCAGTCGCTTGTGTTGCCTATAATTGACTATGCTGATGTTTGTTACTCTGATCTTTCCCAAGAACTTCTAAACAAATTGGATCGACTTCTCAATAACTGCATTCGTTTCATATTTGGCCTTCGTAAATATGATCACATTTCTTCCTTCCGTTCTCAGCTTAAATGGCTGCCTATCCGTCAGAGGAGATCCCTCAGATCCCTCTGCACGCTCTTCACCATAATGAACGATCCTTGTGCTCCTGATTATTTAAAACAATATTTTAAAGTGTTGGGCAGTTCTCATAATCTTAACCTTCGTGCATCCAAAAACATGCTTCTTCATATTCCTTCTCACCGTACTGGCTATATGTCCAATTCTTACGCTGTTTCCACCATAAAACTCTGGAATGTGCTTCCCCTTGACATCAAAAAAGCTGAAAGTAAATTATCCTTCAAACGTAAAATTCGGAACTACTACTTGAAGTCCTCTCAACCTTAGTTCGGTCTTCGTTCAGTATTGTTATTAAGTTCTCATAGTGATTTCATATTTTTCATAGTATTTATTAGTTTATTATTTTAGCATATATATGTATTTTATTATTATAAATAACTTATTTTATATTGTTCCATTTGAACTATTTGTTATTATGTATTTGTTTATTGTGCAAACCTACCACAGTGTTGTCTTTTTTAACCCAAAGGTTGACTGGTAGAGAATGCCTTGTGGCATTAAGTCCGCCTATGTACCACTATTGTACATGAAGTTTAAATAAATAAATAAATAAAACATAAAAACAAAAAAAAACTTTACTTCTTTATTATACCTATTAGTGTAGATTTATTTTAATAGCTATTGTAGTTAGTGCTTTGTGGTTAGAAGCAATTACTGTAAATTGCTAGCTCTGCTAAACGTATACTGATCTTTAAAATAGCTTGTTGTAAGTAATTAATTGTATTGATTCTAATATTGTTTATTTTCTTTTGTGTTACGCATTAGACTGCTATAAAACTTTGAAAGCACTCAATTTAAATTATTATTTTAATAAATATATAAAATTGTTTTGTTTGTGATCTTCTATTGATTAACAATTTTCCCCTACTTACTAAATCTCTGCAAATAGTGGTAGGTTTTTGGCGACATTTCTGTTGACTATTTTAATAATTTGCGAATTGATAGCTCATAAAATTAGTATAGTTATATGAACGTCAAGTTTACAGAATTAGACTTTCTGTCTGGAATTATTGGAACAGGCGCGAACACGGTAAATTGGAGCTAAGAATTTTATTGTAATGTTGACTTCCTCAGCAAAGCCGAAAATGCTGACTCGATACTTTTACTGCCAAGTACTGTAAAAGCATTAGAATATGTTACATCCGTATTCTGATGGAAAAAGGACTTGGTATTCATCCGCCCAGTGCCATAGACAACTTCCATTCCGGTAAAATGCACGGATCCTTTATTATAGATCTCGAGAAAAATGAAGTAAAAAGTTAAATAAAGAAAAAAAATAAGCATCTATTGTATCGAATAAACCGTTTATATCAACTGGTCCACAATGCTACGGGCTATTAATTGCATATACGGGAAATGGGGTGATTACTGCCCTTATAGCCGTGGGTGGAAGAGTGTCACTCGCACGCGGACTCAAAGTAAAGATAAACCTTGATCGGCAAGTCGCGTGGCGGCGCGTGCGACCATTTCACAGCCACTAGTAGCCTTAGTGATGTTTAGAAGTGTCAGTTACATTTTTATGTGAGAATTTTAAAGAGAAAATTCTTATTAGAATAAAAATAGTCTTCTTTCAATAAAACAACATGCGTTGAGCGAGACGGGTGTAACAGATTTTTACCGACTAACACCTACCTATGTTCCTTTTTTTGCCTTTTGCGTTCCAGGGACTCGGTAACTCTTTCGATTATTCAAGAGTTACCGTAGCCTTGGAATGAATCGAATAAGCCTGCAACTCTAGCAGGCATCGGTCTTGTTGGGCCCCTTCTGTTATGCTAATGTCTCTATGAGGCGTGCGTGGAATACAACGCACCGTCGACTAGGGCTTGGTCCTGACCGGACAACGAGCTATTTATTGCTTGCTGTCCGCCTTCCCGCGTCTATGGTGATGGCCGGGAATTGCGACTTTCGAGACGTCACCAGTGGCGGCAGCAGTGACCACGGCTTTGCACTTTTGTAGGGGGAGACACTAGTACAAGACATACCATATTTTTAATCGGTAAGAACCCACCAAGGTAAGAATAAGACAATGTTCTTGCATAAGTATGACAATTCTTATAAGAATGAACTTATCTCAAACCTCGTAAGGGTTAAGAAGAAAAGTCTCAATAAAAGAAATATTAAATCAAGCCACCGCATAATAAATAAACTACGCCTGTCGAGCAAATTCCAATAGCAGCCTAACGTAAAAAATCAATTAGACACGAATCCTTTAATTAACGTGGAAGTCGAACAAAGACGGCTCGATACAAAAAGCTAAGACATTTCTTGTGACCATAATTACAAACACGTAGTACTAAGGTACTCGTAGTAGTTGGAAAGAATGAAGTAATTTACTAATCGTGCTTTGTGTGTCAAGCATCAACAATTCAAACTTTAAAGAGTCTTACTACTGATTTGAAATGATCTAAATTAGGTGATAATTGTCCCTTACTTGGAAGAATGTTTGGAAAAAAATTAGTTACAATTATAATTCATGCACTGAAATTTTACTTAAATACAGTGGAGTAGTGTTCTTTAAAGAAATTAGTAAGTATCCCAATTGTAAGCAAATAATATGGGCATCTACGCACTCACACACAAATACTGTAGTAACGCCATCCAGAATTTATTATGAACTTGCTTTTGCTCGCAACTTCACCCGCGTGTATAAAATATAGCCTATGTCACTCAGGAATATGTAGATTATACATAATTTAAAAATAGGTAAAACCGATTCTGAAGGATATTCTGAAGCTGAACATACTGCTTTCAGGATGAGCGTCTAATTTGTTACATGTTGTATAAAAAAAAAGAAAAAAAGTGTGCTGTTAGTTTTTAATTTCATACATAACATGTTCCTACTACGAAACATTGTGATACGAGTTTTTTGAAAACACCAAAAGGCTACGTTGGTAAATGAAATGATATCACAAAAACTGTGCTACGAGCTTTCTACGGGCTACGAAGTTTTACGATAAAAACCATGCGCTACGAATTGCCCAGATCTACGGCTTGCTACGTCTATGCGCCTGAGCGAGTGTGGTCGCGAATGTCGGAACGCGATCATTGGCACGCGCCGCGCTATCAGCCATCTGCGGCTGCGCTCACCAATCGGCTCCGAAACACCCGCTAACCGCCGCAAATCCCACATTATACGTCTCTTGAACGCAGCTTTTGAACCCAAATGGTACACAAACACGCTTAATAGACGTCTGCTGGTGAATTAGGTGATGAATTAAGTAACCCTATATATCCCTACATATTTAGTTAAGTTAGTGTAGGTAGGTTGAACTCTTTTTTTGAGTGGGCTAACTTCTCTCGCTTGCTCTCTCGCTCCACCCAAAGTGAGAGGGGGTGCCAGATTTACTGAGTAAAACCTTCCTTTAATTGCCTTTTGCATTGCAGGGTCACGGTAACTCTCTCAAACAGTAGGTACCTGATCTGTCATTTTCATGGGAGTCTCATATAATCATATTGATTTGATGTTTTTTTTTTCTATTATTATTAATAGGCTCGTTTGACCACCATCTCACCTGATGGTAAGCGATGATGTGGTCGACGATGAAGCACGCTTGCCTAGAAGTAGCCTATTCACTCTTGACTTCAAGACCCCTAAGTTGTAGCTATCAGGAAACACAGACTCCGGCAGGGAATTGCACTCCTTGGCTGTACGCACAATAAATGTGTTTCCAAAATGCCATCCCACCAAGGATGTCCACCATGTACTGGTGGTGCAACGTCGTACGTCGTTGGTATATCATTGAAAATATTCTTTTGTTTGTTTGTTTGAATGTGTTTGCTTCAGGAGGTTTGAATTGAAAAAGAAAAAGGAGAAGTAACCAAAGACGCGGATGAAACTACGCGGGACAGTTCGTACCTAGTAGCTATGGTTGCATCTGTCCTAATAAATTGTTTATTTTTACTGAATAGAATTTAAACTTTGAAACCGAGCATTCAAAAAAATCTAATAATTTTGAATTAATATATTGAGGATTTACTTAATGGTTCTTACTAATGTGACGTGACGGGGTCGTTTCGACCCCTAATCTTTATTCTGGTGTTAATGTGCTCGGGATTACACACCATTAAGTTTAGCTTTGCGCTCAGTGTTGCCGCAAAATAAATAAAGATTATTATAACTGGCCATTGAGTGCCGTGAGAAATATTTTTAAACAAAACACTGCATTGTGTTGTAGACAGTTGTAGATTATTCTTTATTATAATGTTCGGGGGAAAAGTCCTTCTCAAGAGTGACTGTTTTGAAGACTGTATAAAGGTAAAATATGATATGATATGATAATCCACAATTATCACACAACGCCGTCTAGTCCCAAACTAAGCAGAGCTTGTGTTATGAGTACTAGACAACTGATAAACATACTTATATATTTCTAAATACATACATATTATAGATAAATTACACCCAGACACAGAACAAATGATTATGCTCATCACACAAACATTTGTCCTGGGTGGGAATCGAACCTACGACCTTCGGCATAGCAGTCAGCCCCCACCAACCACTATACCAACAGGCCGTATATCTATATCGATTCGATTTAACTTCATTCGCGATATGATCGATCATGTAACTTTCTGTAAAATTCGTTCAGACAGAAGTGGGTAACCTATTTATTATTAAGTATGTACTTTATTACACAGCTTAACTTAAGGCAAACATTTATAAAATAAGTGTACAATAGGTGGTCTTATTGGGTGACAGGACAGAATGGAAGAAGAAAACGTGTTGTGCCGACTCCAAGTAATATGGGATAAGGGCAGGTAGAAGAAGAGGGTGCTCTTATAGCACAGGGCAATTTCTTACACACAACCTAGCCACTGCAATTAGTATAGTAATTAAATAGAAGAGGTAAGAACTACAAAACTATATGATTTACTATCAGTATAATTAGTGGGTACGGTTGGCGCAGTGGTTAAACGATCGGCTGCTGCGCTGCGAGTCGCGGGTTCGATTTCAGCCCAGAAAAAGTATTTGTATGACCTATTTGTTCCGATTCTGGGTGTCTTTGTATGTGAGTTTACATGTTTGTGAACGCACCCACGATACAAGAATAATTCCTAGTATATGGGGCCACGGTTTAATAAAATCGTAATTAAAAAAAACTACGTGGGTATCGCTCCAAAAAAGGTTTCCCTGAATACAACTAACGAAAAAAACGTAAAAAACTCAGTAAGTTGATTGAAAACAAACCTTTCAAAGGTTGTTAGTACTGGTGACCAGAATTTCATCAAACGAAAAATTCTTTGATAAGGTATTCTACGTACGCTGAAACCAATAAATTTCATATCGTGGAACTGCCAGGGTCTCTTCAAACAGTAGGCTTTGACCGATCTAGTTAGTACACAGAGCTTTGTTATGTCATAACAATGCTTTAAATGCTGAAAAAATATCTGAAAACAAACAATTTTTTTATAATTATTATTGATAGGCTCGCGTTTGACCACTATCTCACCTGATGGTAAGTGATGATGTGGCCGTCTAATATGGCAAATATTTGCTTCTATGAATTTGTACGCAGGAAATACCTAAAACCGTAAAAGTTCATTGGTGTACAACTATCGATTTATTTGCGCATCTTTATTAATTCAAACATGGCCGTTACAAAAACTGAAACGTTTTTAAGGGGATGCAACTCGACATACATTTTCACTGTTTTTCATACAACCGCTCTTACGCGATTATGACGTTATTACACATTTTTCATTAGATATTTTGGAAACACAGTATCTTGAGGATATTATCTAGGCTTCTATGGAAGTCAATTTATTAATTTGTGTAAAACTAATCCAGTGAAAACCTCTGAAAATCTGTTATTTTGCATGAATTTGACACTTCATATTTTACTCAAAAATTAAAAAAGTGAAAAAATATAACAATAGAAGCCTTGCAAATTTTATCAAGATTCTAAGTGACGATAATTTTTTTCAAAAACTTTTAAGGGTTTAAAACAAACACTTATTTCCTGGAACAAGTTTTGTAAAATATTCGAGTAAATCAAGGAATTACTGAATGCCAACAGAGTTTTCGGGCGTTATAATATCTCTCTTTTTTCGCATTGACTCTTCATCAAACATCGCGTTGCTGCGTTAGATGAAGTAACAAGCTTTTAAAACCATGCTCGATGTTGACGATAGGCGAGTGAAAAAGCCGCCCCTTAAGGCCCGGTTTCTAAGAGATAATTTAAAACACGTGTGAAACCAAATAAAATAAAACCAATTAAAATACGAAATTAACTCCCTATTACTGAATTAAGTTAGAACTACATTAGACTGATGCACATGTGTAAAACACCTGATTTGTACGTAGAACGACGTAGCGTGGCGTGTATCAAGTGTAGCTCTACAAGTTTAGTTTCCATATAAAATGTATGGAAACCGACGCGGCCCGATCGGCATGTGTGGCACACGTGTTACCCAATTCAAAAATTTGAGTAATTGGTATAAATTAGTGCAATTAAAATTCTTCGACCTAGATTCCCATTCACGAAAACGTTTAAGGATTTTAGTCATGATCTCTTAGCAGAGCACATTAATCTTAGATCGCACTTATCATTTAATTAGATCCGTGTCGAGTGCCCTTGCGGCTTCAATTTTATTTTATAACGTCATACACACGTCTCTCCCTTGCTAACTATGCCGCAAGAATGAATATTCTCCCGTTTATTTTGAACGTATTTGCTTAAAGGTCCTTATTGCTTGGGAATAGGGTTTAAATTAGCATGGTTGTCTGGTTTGGAAACAGTAAAATGATAAGTGTTTCGATAGCTGGCGTGCGTCCCTACTGTTACGCCGGTCGTATTCTATTCGCTACTGGCCAGTTGATACGGCAAATTAATAGGGCTGCCAACGACGAGTGTTTAATTTAAAATATGAGTAATTATTGTGTAGCACATGTAGTAGGTTTAATTATTGTACTTATGTTTAAAAACTGGTATTTATGTAAGTAATCACCTAAACGTATCTAGGTAATTTATAATGTTGACTGATATAAAAGAAATAATCTTATAGGTCGATATGACTGTTATATATATTGTTGTTCGGAATGTGCTATGAAAAAGTTAGAGCCTTATATCCATTTCTTTAAAAGTCAACCCCTTTTAGGGTAGGGATTTAGGTATTTTAATTTGCAAACCAAAGAGTTTAAAAATGCACTTAAAAAAAGTAATAATAATAAAGGAATAAATTAGGTAGATAATGCCTAAGGCATTAAGTCCGCCTTTGTACAGTTTTTTGTGCATAAAGCTTTAAATAAATAAATAATAGGTATCGCAACTGTGAAAGCTGTTTGGTAACTGATACAAGATTCATATATTTATGTCGGTAAAGTCTGGAAAGAATTTCCACTGTGATCGCCTCCTTGCTTCGACATACATATGAAAAATTAAATATTTTATTTTCTAGATATTGCTGGTCCATGTTTGGGCAAAGGCCTCCTCAAATCCTTAAAGACATTATTCTCCCGCACCGTCTCAAACCAGTCCTCGTGAGAAGTCAAAATCATCTCGCCATCTCTTTCTGGCCTCTTTACCTTTTAAAAAGTATAGATATTAGGTACTAGCTATTGCCCGCAGCTTCGCCCGCGTAAATATAGTCTATGTCACTCAAGAATAAAGCAGCTTTCTGTCGGTGAAAAAATTTTATCAATCGGACCAGCATTTTCAAAGATTATCTCCTACAAACAAAAAAAAAACAAATTTTATCTCTTTATAATATTACTAGCTTTTGCTCGCGGCGTCGCCCGCGTAAGTACATAAAATATAGCCTATGTCACTCCGGGATAAAGCAGCTATCTATCGGTGAAAAATTTTTACCAATCGGACCGGTACTTCCAGGGATTACCCCCTACATACAAACTTACAAATTTTACCTCTTTATAATATTAGTATAGATTAGTGTAGGTTTAAAATGTTTAAACCCTTAACTCGTTCTAAAATAAAAAAAAAATAGATAAATGCGCTCGCCAACCCTGCGCTAGATGTGCATTATGTCTTGCGCATCCCCGGCGGATATTAAGCCCCAAACTTAATCACGTCCCTCTTTACAATATTAAACAGTCTATTTTTTGTCCTGCTCATTACACACCGTACTATTCCCACGATTTTTTTTTTCAATTCTTTTTATTTTTACAATTAGTTTCGTGGAGTAATGTGTTCACGCCGCATAATTCTACTATAGAATGGAATCTTGCTTTTGAATGGACGTGTCTACACAATAGTTCAGTGCATTTAATTCTTTATAATTTAATAGTCACCGAACCTCTGCGGTGCCTTATATAAAACGCAAATTGGATTGATAGTCATGGTGTTCATAAATAGTATTATAATCTGCTGCAGTCTGCAGGGAAATATTTATAGTTTGATACCCATTTACGTTTGAACCCAATAACAAATCTGTCTGCAGGTTTGACTTCTAAAGTAGGAATTTGACATTACTTGTATGATGGACCTTATTGTTAAAATCCCAATAAAACTCCGGGGCCCTAGACAGAAAAGAAGAACATAAGAGTGGATTTTAGTCACTAAAAGTCTGACACGCCTTTTCGCTCTGCCCTAGAGCGGGAGAAGTCATTGGATTTGATTTTGGATTTCCCACCTAAAAAGAATCTCTCGTAGGCAAATCCACTGACGTATTGCTATAGGACCCAACTGATAAAGGTATTACTTTACTAAAAACCTAAAATGTCCTTTGTTGGAGATCCACTTAAATAAAAAAAAAAAAATATATAGAACTGGGAAGCTTAAAAAAATATTATTAAATATGTTTAAATTATTTTTCGAGGGGACAAGTAATCATTAGAAAAGAAAAAAATCCCGCCTTCCTTTTTCGAGGTTCAGTCTATCACATACAGCGTCTACCATCCTACAGCTACAACTATAAGCATCTACTAATTAAAAATATGTACTGTAGATATACCCACCACGAACACAACAACAAAATCGCTCCAATTTTCCAGCCAAGCCATATGACGCGGAAACGAAAAAAAAAACGCAACATAAAAAGGAGAGTATTGTATTTAAATATCGAACGGAGCCGGAGTGATAGCGATGCAGATGAGTGACGTCACATGTGGCTACAGCTCACGATATCCCTCCCTCACCCAGGCTAATTGTCACCCCCATTAACGGGAGTTCCATTTGATTCTACACCAAAGTATTTTTTCGTTCAGTGAAAATCAGGTTACCCGTATTTTATTTAGCAGGCAGATGTGTCTTTGTAGATCCTAAATTAATTTAATTATTCTTCTCATTGTTGTGTTCAGAAAAAGGAAGCCTTGGCTTTGTATGCTAGTTTTTCTTTTTTTGATTTTCGTTTTTGATGTTGTGTTCATTCTTTTTGTTTTCTTTTATTTGTTAATGTTTTTGGCTTAGATACTAAGTCCTTTAAGCCATGTCTTCTTAATGAATAGTTCATTTATTTACTAATAGAATATGGATGTACACATTCTAATATTTTTTTAGTACCTAATTGGCAACAAATGTATCAAGTCAACCTTCTTGACAAAGTTTGTTTGGCAGTCAACAATACAATGAAATTCTCAGCTCCATTTTACCGAGATCGCGCCTGATTCAATGATTCCACATATTTTCCAGTTGCGCAAACACTTGAGGTACAAAACTACACCAATTTTACATCACAATAGCCACTAGGAATCAATTTGCAAATAATTAAGCAGACACTGAACTTCACTCGAAGAAATCCCTCCAAAAACTCAATTAGGTATGTTTTTTTTATGAGGTCTAACTCGCCAGATGATAAAAAAATTGTCTGATATAGTCTGTCTAATAAGTCAACCGACTTGGGAATTTTGTATAATATTTAAACATTTAAAAAATACTTATATTCGGTACTTTTTATAAGGTTCTTCTGTTAGTAAACAATGATCTCTATCTCTTAGTCAACCTTGATTATTGAACCCGTGTTGACTACATCAGATTTCATTAAATCCTAATAATTACCCAAGTCGTTTAACTTATTAGACAGACTATACGTGTTCGAGAAAGTCATAATGAGGTAACTAAATGAAATTAACCATACCTTTCTCGCATTTTACATAATATCTATAAACTATAGAAACTTCTTGTAGACCATGCTCGAGTATCCAATAAACATGTAACTGTTTACACCAACATGGTAACACCATAACGCGAAATTGTTTTTCAATAAAACATAAGTTAATCTTCTCAGTACATTTTCCGAATGCTTGGCTGTACGGTGGGGAGTTAAGCTAATACGTGGGCCGAAGTCGGTGTATTTGTCAACGAGGCTTGGGCCACGCAATCTTAAAATCAATTTTCATTTATTCGCGGCTTAGCTTCACTGGCCTTATGATGTGCATAGACCTGGGTAAGGAATAGAGAGGGCCTTTATAAATCTGGATTGTTTAAATGTCGAGTGAAAGTGACGCGAAAATACTGCGGACTTACCATAATGGGATAAAATGTCAGTCGTGCGTGGGAGAAAGAGGGATGGAATTATACATCCTATATAGCTCCATTCTTTTAACAATTAGGTTTAGGTTGTAAAAGACATCGCTTTGTGAGCTTACGGTAGCACTGCAAGACTTTAGTATTATCAGGGTCGGGGTTTCTGAATTGAGTATTTTGAGTTAAGAACTTGTCAAACTCTACTCATATCTCAAATTTTGACAGGTATTCAGGCTAAAGTAGAATTTGAGAAATACTCAACTTCAAATGCTAAGCATTTAGAAAACCATGGTAAATAAAGACAAGACAAGTGAATACAGCCACAGCCCTCAGTTTAAATGTATTAGTATCAATAGGTATGTTATGATTCATAAAAAGCTTTAGACAGCGGAAATGATCGTCATAATTTGATGCTGATAGACACTAGACCGTATATTATTTATACTCTTATTATTATTATACAATTTACCCTTTACTTGAAATGTTAAAATGTTATCCATTCATTCCATTGGGTGTTAAAATGGAAAATCTTAAATAGGTGCTGATTTTTTCGTTAAATGCTGAATCGTTGAACCGTGATTTCGGAAAGGGAAACAGTAAATTTTACCTACGCATTCGTCACAGATCATGTATGTGTGTCCTCAAATAACTACGACTATTTTCCTGTTGACGGTCATACTATATTACTAAGTAAAGGTTGTTCTTTTCTACGTAATGTAGACGATCATCAAAGCATACTATGATTAAGGCAATAGTCACGACCGTCGACAAGTCAGGTATATAAAGCAAAAAGTTGAACAACGGATTGGATAAGAAAAGCTTAATTTTCATGATAAATTGGCTTTTTCCTTTTTTAGTCAGTGTCAAGTTTAGAAAGCATTTAGTTTTTGATATAAAAAACAATCTCTTAGTTTCTATTAGGATATGGATGTAAAACATTATAATGATTTTGCAGTATTTGTTTGGTGGCAAATATATCGAATCTGCCTTCACCAAGCTTCATTGAGGTAGTCATTACTGGAATAAAAGTTCAACTACATTTTAATAAGATCGCGTCTGTTTCAATGATTCTACATAATTATTATTGTGCAGTATTGTAGACAAATGATAAACAAAAAAACTACCCCAATTCCAATTTAAATCAATTTCTGATTAATTAAAACGTCCATTGAAATTAGTTCGATAAAATCTCGTCAAAAAAACGGCCTTCTCTCTGCCTTTCCTAAGTCTACCTAAACGTATGGCCACTACTCCGGCGAATAACGTCGGTTGGCGTGGGCCGGCAAAATCTTTACAAATGTGGGCCGTTATCGTGCAGGCCGATTGACCGGCGCGCCTCCCGCCGCCCGAACATTTCTCACTCTGAAAAATAACGGATTTATTTAATTTTATGGCCCCGCCGCGTGCTGAATGGACGATTGGGTTGTAGTGACGCGAGGGTTGCCCGACTTCATTTGTTCTTTTTTCATGTCTTTCTTTCTTGTTTTTATGTTTACTTACGGATACCCGTAGTAGTTACGGTCTACGGTGGAATGTAGATTTGTTTAGGAGTATTGCCGTTTTATTTGTATAGTAATTTATGTTATTTAAGTATTATGAAACTTTAATAAATATGAGATTAAACTTTAGTTAACGTTGGCTACTTTGTTAATGAGGTTAACGGGTTACTGTGAAAGGGATTGGCGAGTTTAATGTTAATGTAACTACCTTGTAATTAATTAGAAACGTTGGTTGTATGTAATTAGTGATATTTATAGATTTTAGTAATATTATGTCTGGGTATAAGTAGTAGTAACTAGCTAGATTAATTTTAGCAGAGTGCGGGGTGGGCTGAGGATGATAATGATGGCTTGGTTTTCTTTTACATTGTGAAAAGTTTAAGGCTGAAATTATTTATGACAAACTAGATATAACCCGCGGTTTCGCCCGCATGCATAAAACATAGCCTATGTCACTACTCAGGAATAAAGCTTCATATAGGTGAAAAAAATTTCGCAATGGGATCAGTGCTTTCAGAGATTACCTACCTCCTACAAACAAAAAACAAACTTTACCTCTTTATAATATCAGTGTAGATAACGCCATTTAAAAACCTATCTATTACTTTCTAACTAGCAACTGCCAGCCGCTTTAATTGCCTGATTCTATGTGTCATTCCAGGACACGTTCTACCCACAAAATAGATAGGTACAGAAGACAATCTCATGTACGTACTTCACTTTTTATAATTTCGCTCGGTGGACGCACACTAATGAGCACCTAATGAGCGTTTGAGCTGGAACTGTTCGACGAGTGATCCGAGACGCGACCGAGACATCGTGTCTGTGAGCGGTGTCTATGTGTGCGTTGCTCAAGCGCGTTTTGTATGTAAATTGACTTCTGTAAATCTATTTTGTGGTCTACCTGTGTCAAGTTTCATCGACAAACTTACACACTAACAAATTTTCACCTTTATAATATTAGTGTGATGTAGTGTGGTGTGATATTTATTAACAAAAGATTAAATACATATAACTTCTTAGCAAATAATCACATCATCACAGTTCACAACACAACAATCTTTAAAGACGGTACATTAATCTTTTTAATCGCTGTTTAGTTTTATGACTGAGGACCGTTTATCAACTAATTTGTGGATTAGTTTAATGCCCTACCACACTGTTTACTTTTCCCATGGCATCCGTGAGTCAGCCATGGGGCATGAGATTGATCTCATTATTTAAATCCCCGAGCATAATTTTTAGATGCCACGATGGCGCTGATTTTGCTCGCACGAATTTTTAGAGATGTTTTTTTTTTGCAGTTTTTTAGGGATGTTAGAAGTTATTGTTTGTGATTTGAGGTTTTGGCTATTGTGCTGTGACATTGCTAACTTACTGTCGTTATTCGTTTATGAAGGATATTGTAAATGAAGTGGTGTTTTGTTTTTTTTTGTTCTGGTCGGAGCGAGACGATCAGATTTTTATGTGTTCCTTTTTGTATTTCAAGGCCAAGGTAACTCTTCTGATCAATTTCACAGTTTCACTTTTAATTCGTACTAGTAATTTGGTACCTACCAATCCTGTTACGTCAGAATTGGCGTAGGTACCAATTTGGGGATATTTTTTTTATAGGCGTGCCTTCATGAAAAACGGAACCCTTATAGGGTGACTTTGGTGTCCGTCTGTCTGTCAAGAACCTTTTTTTTGCCTTTTGAGGTACGGAACCCTAAAAACAGTAAAGTTAAAAATAAAACATGAATTGTTGATAAAACAAACATATTTTATACTTAATAGTTACTTTTCTGCCTGCCTGTCTGTCTATCAAGACCCTTTATCTCGGGAACGAGTGAAGGTATCGCGGTGAAATTAAAATTACATTCTGAAGTCTGCGGCCCATGAAGCTGTGACAAAATCAAACTTTTGAGTTAATGAATAAAAAAAGATACGGCCGTTTATGTTGCAAAAAAAGTGTAAATCGACACCCTCTAGGGAATCAAAATTTATAGGGTACTTCCCGTTGACCTAGAATTCTGAAATTTGGCATGAAGCAAGGTACTAAGTAGCACTAATACAGGAAAAAAATCTGAAAACTTTTGTTATTACGTCACAAAAAAAAAAACAATTTTTGCCATTCGGTAAAATTTTCGTAACTCAGTGCGGGAATTGAATTATTTTCATGTGTAAGAACGGAACCCTCAGTGCGCGAGTCCAACTCACTTTTTTTTAATTGACTTGTTATACTCGTAGATATATTTAATCATAAGAAACAAGTAGATATTGTTATTTAAACAATGAATAAAATGATTTTTAGCATTTGTTCAGTCAATTTACTTGATGTTTCAGGGAGTGGAGTGTAAAAAAAAATGCACCAATATACCGCCTGGCAACATCCAGAATTATAATCTGCATAAGCATGCAGATTATAATTCTGCATAGTTTTGGACTCAGAAAAGCTTCTGAGTCCAAAACTATGCATAGAAGGCGGTCCTCTCTTTTGTTTGTCTTGTTACGTTTTGGTGTACAATAAAGTTTATTCTATTCTATTCTATTCCTCATATTTTGCACACTCAACTCCATTTGGCGCCTGCACTATTGTACGTGACAAAATTGTTCAAGGGACTGTGGATGTTCAGTTGTTTTTTTTTTTTTTTAATATAATATTCCACAACTACCACACAACGCCGTCTAGTCCCAAGCTAAGCAGAGCTTGTGTTATGGGTACTAGACAACTGATAAACATACTTATATATTTCTAAATACATACATATTATAGATAAATTACACCCAGACACAGAACAAATGATTATGCTCATCACACAAACATTTGTCCTGGGTGGAACCCACGACCTCCGGCATAGCAGTCAGGGCCACTAACCACAAGACCAACAGGCCAGTCAGTGTTTTTAGATGCACTGCGTTTTGTTAAACTGGAAGCTGACCTTTATACAATCACATGCCTGAAAATTGTTATTTATGCATATACAGGGTTATTTGTAAAATACTAGCAACATCTCAGGACTATGTTACTAACATCATAAACAACAAATTTTGTTCTATGACTTTTAAAAATTTATCATATTTTAGTTCATAAGATTTTCATACAAAACTAAAAATATTTAAATTGAACGTTCTAAATATTACGAAGTCTATGCAAAGCAAGCGATAGTACAATAGCAGAGGGGAGCGGGGATCTTGCGGCGGCTTGTTACGCTTACGTCGCGTCATACAGACGTAGGTAGGTATAGCAAAATACAGAGTTGAAAAATGTTAGATAGAACAACGAAATCTTGAAGGTTTGTTTTTGGTAAATTAATTATGTTTTGTAAAAAGTCATTGAACAAAAGTTGTTGTCTATGATATTAGTAATATATTCCTGGGCCTCAAGTCTGCTATTACAATAGTGTCAGAATGGTCTATCATTGATGTCATAATTGTCGATTTTGACAAGTTTGGTAATCTACTAATATAATGGCGTCATTATGACTTTCCAATGGTCAACCACTGACACTCCATTAAAAGAAGTGACATAGAATGGTAATCTCGTACATATTGACAAATGAATATTTGAAGTTTGCGGTAATCTGCTAAAACTTTGACAGTTTATTTCATCAGTGTTTTACCATTAGAACGTTATTGTGCAGTTATTGGTTTTAATATGCTCGAAATTATCATTCTACCACAATTCTATTACAAGACCATTGACCGATCAATGATCGGTCATTATGAATTAGCAGATTACAAACTTTTAGCAAAATGACAATTGGATCGTGTTGGAATGACGAATGTATAAAAATAGCAGACTTGGGGCCCTGCATGGATGTTAGTTTTTTACAAATAACCCTGTATAGTTTACATAATATTTATCTTCCAAACTATCATTTTTAATACATTTCATGCTTAGTAATGTTCTACAAAAGGGTCGTAAGAAAAACTATCGCTATGTTGTTTGTAACCTTTTTTTATTATTGCCATAATAATGGGCGCTGGTGACAATCATAACACTTCACGGTTTGCGCCCGCGCATTTGTTTTTGTCAGATTTTTTGTCATACTACTGAACTAAAATTAACATCTATTTTACTCTTAAATTACGGTTTTATCATTCTGAGGTTATCTGTGTCCATAGCGACCTTATTTTTTAATTGTCTATGTTTTTTTACATTGTATTTATAGCTAATTAGATATTTATCGAGATCATGGCGTTTAGGCAGTTTCTCTAGATTTAAATTAGATTTTGCTTTTAAATAATACTAGATTTTGCCCGCGGCTTCGTCCGCGCACTTTAAATAGCTTATGTCACTCAGGAAAAAAGCAGCTTTCTATCGGTGAAACATTTTAGCAATCGGATTTTTAGAGATTCAGATTACCTTTGACAAACAAAAAAAAACAAACTTTACCTCATTATAATATTATAGTGTAGAAGTGTAGATAAACTAGCGCTTGACTGCGATTCCACCTGATGGCAAGCAGTGATGTAATCGTTGATCGTGAGGTGCCCTTGTTTATTAAGAACCTTTTCTTTTCTTTTGTTTTCTTTGAAGACACCTAAATAATAATCGGACGGGAAGAACTGAGCACGCAAATTGTTTCTGTCTCTCGATGTACTTACGCGGTATAAACGACGATGCGAAACACTTAAGGCGTATAGTCCCTTGAACCATCTGGCCGAAATTATGTGAACGCAACTCTCGCACTCGCCTAGGCGGCAGTACGCAAATCTGTGCATTTATTTTCGGCTAGCAGCGCCCGGAAAGCGCTTTAAATCCATTTTCTCTGTGAGATATTGATTGATTTACATATGCAATGTTCACTTTGAAGAATATTTAACCACCAATTTTTATGTGTAAAAATGTTTCTAAAGGTCCAAGCCGTTTCGAAGGAGTAGGGAAAAGTTGCGAAAAGTTGCGAAATTGCTAAATATTTTTTTTTGACAAAAGTATTAATTGCACGAAAAAATCAAATGTTGATATTATTGTTCATGAATCTGTAATACACATATATTTTTTTCAAACCAATTGACCTAGCCGTTACGGAGGAGTAGGCCTCAGAAAATCACTGTTTTATGGCACTTTTCGGGCGCTTGGCCCTTAATGCGGACCGTACTTTGAGGTTTCAAAAACTTAAGAGTGGATACTTGGATTCATCATCATCTTCCTGGCCTAGTCCCGTTTTATTTGGGGTCGGCGCAACATGTTTGTTTCTTCTATTCTGTCCTGTCACTCGTCACGCTATCACTAACTTGGATTGTCCGATGATAAAAGTTTACACAATAAATAGGCGATTGAAAGAAAAATTTATTCATATTTTCTAAACTTATGGTTCAAAAGTTAGTTGGGGGGGGGACACATTGTTTTTTACTTTTGGAGCGATTATTTCCGAAATTATTGACATTATCAAAAAATGATTTTAGTAAACCCCTATTCATTTTTAAATACCTATCCAACAATATATCACACGTTAGGGTTGAAATTAAGTTAAAAAAAATCACTTCCGACTTTACATATAGGGGGGCTACCTTAATAAAACATTTTTTTCCAATTTTTATTTTACCACTTTGTCGGCGTGATTGATATACATATTGGTACCAAATTTTAGCTTTCTAGTGCTAACGGTCACAGAGATTAAGCGAGGACGGACAGACAGACAGACGGACAGACAGACATGGCGAAACTATAAGGGTTCCTATATAGTTGACTACGGAACCCTAAAAACGAAAGAAAAAATCATTTATTTGACACACAGTGAGATACTTAACAAATTATAGTATAGAAACTTAAACTTACAATTAAAATATTACATCAACATTGACTACTGATTGCTATTTCATTGTTATTTTAATTTTAAGTAATTTTATTTTAATTATGTAAAGTAGAGGTAATGTTAAATCCCTTAAGGAGGGGGCTCCTAATTGAAATCTTTAAGTTGTTTAAGGAAGACTGTTGTCGAATCAACTAAGTGAACATTATTCAAATAAGTGATGCGAAGTTGACGCAGCCTGTGCTGTTTTACTTAACTTTACTTTGTTATACGTTTATACTTGTGTATTCGAATCTTCTAAATCGCTTTATAATTGTGAATACACTGTCTCAGCATTAGACAGCTGCAATAATTAGGTGCACTATGGCTGAAATATCTTTATTATTTTGAACTTAAAAAAATTGCTTTTTATGAATTAGATGGCGAATGCGTATTGCGTGTTTTTGAGTATGCGCAATAGTTCGGAACGCTATCTTCAGAACGGCTAGCATATTTTGACTATAATTTAGATAGAGTAGAGACTTATGTACATTTTTTTTTCTCTTCCTCCTCCTTAGTCGTTCACTCTTGACAGAGTGGTCGTGGTTGATAATATAGCATTTTCATTTGGCGAGTGAGGCCCTCGCGATGCGTCCCCATTTGTCCCGGTTTACGGCGTCTCGAGAACTCTGAACTAAGGAGGTTTGTGTTGCAGCTTTGATGAGGTCTGTCCAACGCGTAGGTGAGCACCCGCGTGACCGCTTCCCTTCCACTTGTCCCTGGACAACGAGTCGCTCCATGGAGTGTTCGTTGCGAACAACGTGACCAAAATATTTCAGTTTCTAATCAAATCTCTCTAATCAATCTAATTTTTTTTCTAGTTGTCATCAAAGACACAATTTATACAAAAGGGAACTATTCAAAATAATCTTTTCACGGACAGCTGTTTTTTTATATCGGCAGTACGTACGCCTATGTATTTTTCTTTCGACCCAATTTTTGGGGGTGGAGATTCATCAAACTTCTTCCGCTCTAGGTGGAGCAAGAGGGAGTGTCAGACTTTTACTGACAGTTCCTTCAGCTGTCCTTTTTGGATGACTCTTTCAATTGAAAGTCACTTTATAGGTACTTTAATTATAAGCAATTTAATAAGTGGGAACCACTGAGGCCATGGATTGACTTCTGAAAGGAAAATCCGTGACTAGAACGCAAAATAAAGAGTAGTTAAGTAGTTTTAGTTACTAAAATTCTGATATCTGCCTTTTCACTTCACCCTAAAGCGGGAGAAGTCATTAGATGATTTCCTAATATTTAGGTAATATTTTTAGACAATTTTTTTTTTCATGAGACGACATGTATCTAAAAGTTTTCTCTGTCATGTCATGACATTATATAATATAATAATAATATTCCACAACTATCACACAACACCGTCTAGTCCCAAGCTAAGCAGAGCTTGTGTTATGGGTACTAGACAACTGATAAACATACTTATATATTTCTAAATACATACATATTATAGATAAATTACACCCTGACACAGAACAAATGATTATGCTCATCACACAAACATTTTTCCTGAGTGGGAATCGAACCCACGACCTCCGACATAGCAGTCAGGGTCACTAACCACTAGACCAACAGGCCTGTCACATTGTTGGGACATGTCATGTTGTGTTGTCTTGTTGTTCAAAGTCAAAGTCAAAGTCAAAATATTTTATTTTACACAGGCCTACATGGGCACTTATAAAACGTCAGAAGCTAGTGCACGGTTCCAGATTGGCCCTTTCCTATCGAGAAGGACCGGCAAGAAACTCCATGGTTACTCTTTTAAAAAATGTGTTTGTTGTTACAAAATGTCGTGTCTTGTACTTATACCTAAACAAATGTACCTAGTATGAAATCTAAACAGGTATCACAAGACATCATTTAAAAACCTTTAAAACCCTTTAAGAAATACCTTTACCCCATAAAAAGGCCAAGTTAAATTCGAGCAGTCATCCAGTTCATTCGTGAACTCGTCACGTGATACGGAATCAGTTCGCGTGAGAGCCTTAAGTCGTTATTAGCGCACTTTGTAAACTGAACGGTGCTTTGTTTTAATTTATGCAAATTCCAGTTTTGTTGTTTTCTTACGAAGGCTTGCTGAGCGAGGATGTGCGCTGAGTCTTTTCAGCTGTTAAGCTAGCTTTGAGTTTGTATTGCTGTTAAGAGGTGTGTGTGTGTATTGGGCTTAAGATGATGGTGTTGGATGACGAAAATTAGAGCTTCGTTTTAATGTGTCTGGCACTCTTTAGAAATTATTTTTACTATAGCATGCTATGTTTTTTTTACAGAGAATCACTAACTCCTCTGTCACAGGGCAACACCTAGTTTAGGAGTCAGAATCTCTAGGTATTTGTGACTTTGTAATAAGCCTTATATGCCCAGTTGCCCATAGTTTTTTTTTCTGATTTTGTAATGTGATTGCTTTTGTTGTGAAATAAATAAATAAATATAAACTTAAGCTATATTTTCACTCAGGAATAAAGCAGTTTTCTGTTGGTAAAAAAAATTTTAGCAATTGGACCAGTATTTTTATTATTTTCAGAGATTACTTCCTTTATACAAAAAAACATACTAACCTCTCTATGGTATTAGTGTAGATGAGAAGTTCTTATTTTCTTTTTCAATGTAGAGTCAAATGGTGTGTGTGTCATTAGATAGTAACATAACATGTTCCTTTCCAGGGCTGCGTATTTTTTTTTTAATTAACTGCGGCCCTGGGCTGCTAAGGGCATCTGGAGGAACTCTGGTGGATTTTAGTCAGTAAAAGCGTAACAACATCCGTCTCGCTTCACATAGAGTGAAAGAAGTTAGTTGATGATTGCCCACTTCAAAAAAAGTAGTGTAGGTACCTATATCTAAAAATATACGATTTGCCCGGCGTCATACCAATGATTTTGGGTCTGACAGTGCAACCGGATTCAGCTGAAAAGCTAGTATTTTAAAAAGAGTAACAGAGTCCACATGACCTCCACAACTCTGTTACTGGGTAACATGATACTTCATGGGAAGATTATAGTGTAATGTTTTCTGTCAATAACAAGTATCTAAAAATGACAGCCGATTTTTATATCGTCTCATGTACAAAATCAGTCGGATTTAAAAAATAAAATGTTCATAACTTAATTGCTACTTGGATAATTCAATTTGGTTTTCGATACGAAATTACTTTGCTACAAAGCAATAACACAAAAAGATTCATATAAAGAAAGAAAGAAAAATATTTTATTTGGCAGACGTACAAACAGTGTAGAAACAACATGTAGAAGACTAAAGACTAAAAAGAATACTAAAATTCTGTGTCACGGCTGCGCCAAATAGGTCCAGTTCAGCAAAAATGCCAGATTCAACCTTACCGACTTAACCTTACTGAGAGTATACGTATGCAAATCAGTTTCTTTATTTATTTACTAAAATAACATAATAAATACGTGTTTAGCGATAGATGTGTAAGAAATAAAAAAATACTGAGACAACAAGATAAAATTACAACAAAAACAAAACTGTAAGTAAATCTAATCGTTCAACAGAAACCGGTTTCGAGCGACACAATACACAAACTGCATTCATCAACTGCGTAAAATTTCCATCAATCCACCTTCTCAAACGTTATCGAAGACTAATCGTCGACTTAGCCACCTCTGTCGAAGGCGTCATCAGTTTCCACCACAATGGACGGTAACAATAGGCGGGTACTGGCTGACAATAGTGGCGTTTACGCCGCGACGACCGACAATAGTGGCGTTTACCCCGCGACGGCCGACAATAGTCGCGCTTACCCCACAACAGCCGCTCAATGATCAGCCGACGATCCCTTTGTCGAAAAACTGTGAGGAAACAACCTGATAAGAGTGATTAATTGGTTTAAGTCGAATTCAATGAACGCTCGGAACGAAGACTTTTTTGTAAGTCGGATAAGCTCGTAATTCTATTTAGAAAGAAACATTGCAAAGGGTTTTTTAGATTGGTTGGATTTTAGTAAATGGAAGCGTTTATACCTTTTTTTGAGGTGGGTAATCATTAACTAACTTCTCTCGCTGTGGGCTGGAGCGAGAGGGCGTATCGGACTTTTACTGACTACCTTTGCATTCCAGGACCGCGGTATCTCTTTGGAACTATTCCGCAGGTTGAAAATAGGCTTGGGACTGTATTTCTGCACGCAACACCTCAAGCGCTGGAGCAGAATATGCAAGTACAAGCTTATGATTTTATGAACAAGTGAAAACAATGTTTTTATTAAAATTAATTCAAGAATTAAAAATAAATTAAGTTGGATATAATAAGTAGGTAGATTTAAAAAAAAATAACTGCAAATAGATATACGTAATTATCGAAATAGTCCACTTTGACATTCGAAAAAAAATACAAGTGTTATCTCAAAATGAAGAACAAAATTTACATTTAAAAGCAACACATTGGTAGCGTACCTTACATTTACAATGAGGAATGATTGATGCAGTATCTGTGTTTAATATAATACAAGTCTTCGAACCTAAACAAAGCGATAAGTGTTTCAATTGAATAAAGCGAACAATAAGATCTAAACAGGTTCTGTTTGTCCTGCAACGAAACAGAATAAGAAATTATATGCCATTCATCAAAACCAGGTTGACGGTTCAGGGGCGACTAAATCATAGCCAAACTAAGACTCATTGAATTTTGGGTTCTATGAAAGGGCATTATAAGTTGTGAACAGTCAATACGAGATTTAACTTTTTGTCAAGTCATAAAGGTCTTTTGACATTAACCCTTCGTCTGGCGGAATACGGGCGCTTCCGAATGAGTAGCTCACAAAACGCCGCTGAAAACGCGTAAAAGCTCGGCTGATTTGTGAGCGTACATGTCTCGAGTTACCCGGCAATAAATTAAATGTGTATAGAAAATGAATGCGTCAATACGTTTCCCCAACCCTGTTCGAGCTCGTAGTGATGTCCGTAAGATTTATCGATGAGCTTCGTATCAGACAAGTTTCATATTCTACGACTTGTTAGTCTGACGTGCACAGATATAATTGACGTACGCATGTTGCTTGTTGTTAACTTCTAATGATAAATGCGTTTCACTGGCAGTTAGCGTTACTAAAAGGCAACTGGCAATGGCAACCAATTATAATTAATTTATGTATATTTTAATGTGCGTAGAAATGAAAAGCCTACTGTATCGTTAGAAATAAACCTAATCATAGCGCTATGATGTCGTCTTAATGCTTAGATGTAAATACGGGCACTAAATATATTAAATATCAGCAAAGCACTTATAATAAAGTTAATGTTTCTTTAATTAAATTAAAAGGTAGGTAAATACTGTGGCTTCATTTCAAGCTTAACTGACTTATATATCGCTTTTCACTTAATGAAATTACAGAGAAAATGCGTATTTGCATTATGGTCTTTTTGTTTAATTGCAATCTGAAAACATGTTTAGTTGAAAATGATGTCGTGTAAAGTCGTCTTAAATTATGCCAAAATATTATAACTAATATGATTTTTTGCACTAGTATTGTGTTGGATCACATCTCCGGCGGCAGCTGTATCGATATGATTGCCGTCGCTTCGTTCGCACCCTTGATTTTTGCGGGACGTGCGCTGAATGGATCGCAAATTGACACAGAACGCCTTGCTTTCGTTCCGATTTGTTTGTACGCAATTTAAACGTATTCACCTAAGTGTTAACTTGTATTATGATTCAAAAAACATTCGTTTTCAACACTTCTATCAAACAAAACTAGTTTAAAGATACCTTGTAAGGTTTTTTAGTGTGTATGGCCATCAGAAGATTCATAGAAGTGGTCAGGACTAAAATCATGTCTCAATGAAAATCCGTTAGACAAATACAGGTTCCAGACTTCAATGTAAGAGAATTTGTATGAAGACATGTTTACGACATAACATTAACATTTTTCCACGTACTTATGAACCCTCTTGAAAATAATTAAAAACTATTATGGGCTACAGTTATAAATCATTCTTTATTGCACCCCTTCCACGTATACTTAATTGATTCAATGCAGAAGTGCCACCATAAAATGATAACCAGGTACCGGTCTAAGTGGAGAATAATGCATTTATAACGTTTTTGTAATATTACTGCTTATGGTCGTGACCGGCGTGTGTAATGGCAACTAAATGCTTTCAATTTCTGTATTATTTTCAACCTACACGTATTTTATCGCAATCATCGGTGTGTTATTTATTGCTAAGATTGTAGGGATCATCGTGTCTTCACATATACTTAGTGCATACTGGTCAGTAACAGTATAAACGAGTAGCTTTTGCCCGCGGCTTCGCCCGTGTACTTAAATATAACTGATGTTTGTCAAGAATAAAGCAGCTTTCTATCGGTAAAATAATTTCAGCAATCGGTCCAGTACCTTTAGAGATTACCTCCTACAAACAAAAAAAAAAACATAAAAATAGACTTTACCTCTTTTTATTATTAGTGTGTGTGGTGTTTTTGTAGATGTCACACAAGAATAAAGCAGTTTTCTATCGGACCAGTACTTTCAGAGATTGGCTCCTACAAACAAAAAAAAAAACAAACTACCTACCTCTTTAAATTAGTGTAGATATATATTTTTTTCATAAATAAACCGTAATTCCATCCAACGTGTGGTAGATGATTAATATTTCCTAAATAAGAACAATAGTATTTGTATTTTCCATTTTATTTACGAAAATAAAGTTGTTGAGTAATAAGACCTACTGTTTATGGTTACCTATATCAGTTATATAAACCACGAAAAGGAAAACCGCATGATATCTACCGTTGTGTTTCATTTGGTACTGAAACACAACGGTAGATATCTTGCGTACATTTGGTAACTTTTCAGGAAAGTTAGTTAGTTATTTTAACCTGCTACTGTACTACATTAATTGCAATATGTTGAAGGTACCTTTTTTTACGGTGGGAAAAATCATCCAATGACAACCCCCGCTCTTGGGCGGAGCGGGAGATAGTGTCAGACTTTTACTGACTAAACGACCCACCCTGTTCCTTCTAGCCTTCATACCGGGGCTCGAGTTCCCTTTCGGATAACCGTGGCCCCAGTAGGCTTCGACCCGGCTGGGTCCCTACTGTTGCTGACAATTTTTTGAGGCGCGCGGGAACAGTGCAAGCCGTCGACGACTTGGGCTTGGTCCGGACAGTTACCGGACGGCCGGATAGCGAGCTACCCATTGCACACTGTCCGCAAGCCCGCGCCTACGGTGGCCGGAAATCGGGATCAGAATCCCGGCGGCGGCGGCGATGTTTAAGGTACCTACTGTAATTGTATTCATACGATACTAAATATGATTTATTTGTCTAGCATAGTCGTCCTTCTAATGTTCTCACTGTTGGGACTCAGACCTCCTCTCTAGGAGAGGGAATGGGCCGTAATCCACCACGCGGGCCCAGTGCGGGTTGGTGGATGTCACATGTCTTCGAATTTTTGGTTCTAGGACATGTCGGTTTCCTCACGATGTTTTACTTCGCCGTTTTGAGAGCAGTGGTGATGAAATAAATTATACAAAGTAATGCATGCGCCTGGCTGGGTTTGAACCCGCGACCTACTCGTAAGTCGAGGCCGTTACCACTCGGCCACCACTGTTCCCTGCTTTATTTGTCTAACTACAATAAATCAGAGTATAAATGTACCTACTAAGTACCTATACCTATCTAAGTTAATGCCCTCATTAACTAACTTAGGTAAAACTATTATTATATAAGTACCTACCTACCTATTTGTATTTATTACCCTATTTGTTTCAGTTTTATGATCAATTACATTGTCTTTAGCTGTAAAAAGATACCGTTTTTTTCAATGCTTTGTTTGGTTGGCAATTTTTAATGGTGGTAAAAGATCAAATAACTACTATAGTTTTGGTTGGAAGGGACTAAAACCCGTTAATCAGTAAAAGCCTGAGAGATTTTTACTGATTAACGGGTTTTAGTCAGTAGTCAGTTAAAGTGTTATTTCAGTTGTATCGCGTTCCTTGGTCGCGGTCTCTTTCAAATAATCTCGTGGCCCGAGCTGTGTTTGCCCTTAAATCGTTTTTTTTCCATTATTTATCTATATATTTAAACAAACAAAAAGTATGTTCGTTATAGACTTTGAAGCCATCCAACCGACGTGCCACAAATCAGTTTCATTAGAACGGCAATAATGCGAAGATAGTTTTAGATCATTAACACAATGCATTACAAAAAATACAATGATTAAGAAATGTATATTTCCTTTCTTTAAACACGTAAAAAAAAGGGTTTCCGCTAGTTCTTGTTATTTAAAAATTCGTTTAAATATTAGATAGCTATATACTTCCCAAACTTAAGCAAACAAAATAAAGAGGATAAATACATACTTAGAATAACTTTAAATAAAGGATTATAAAATAAAAAAATAACTGTAAAGATAGTA
This sequence comes from Mythimna ferrago, assembly GCA_910589285.2. Lineage (NCBI taxonomy): Eukaryota > Metazoa > Arthropoda > Insecta > Lepidoptera > Noctuidae > Mythimna > Mythimna ferrago. Next base: position 17,957,615 of record OU342682.1, on the reverse strand, counting down.
AATAGCTTACAGTGTTTAAAACAAAACTAAAAAAATACATTTGTGATAAAATTTGCTCAATCGCTGAACCCATGTTATATTATATTATTTTTAGTTAGCTTATTATTAAGTGAACTATGTATTGTTCTTAGGTAATGAGTAATAAATACGTTAAGCTTAAAAAATAAATAAAATGATTGAATTAATGGATTAATAAATGTTTTTCCTGTGTTAAGTAGAAGTGTGTAATAAAGTAAATCTTCTTCTTCTTGCCCTTGTTCCATCTTATTTGGGGTCGGCGCAACACGTTTTTTTCTTCCATTTTACCCTGTCACTCGTCATGTTATCACTAACTTCCTTTTCTTTCATACCACTCTTCACAAAGTAAAAATAAACAATAATAAATTGTGCAATAATGTAAATAATAATAAATAATAATTTAAAAAACATATATGTTTTATCGGGTTGAGCTATAGTCCTGCGACACCGACGGGGAGGGCTCGGCTGCCGGTGTGGTCACAAAGCAATGAATGAGACGTCTCGCCGAGTTTTATCAATGATGAATAGCCATCCTTCGCACTGTGTTTATAATTGCCAGTTAGTTTCACCAGAACTCCTTGTTCAACCTTAAGGAAATTCACACACTGCAGCACATTACAACAGAAATAAACGTGTTGTGCTCTGTAGCAACGCCACCGTATATTTTATTATTATGATAAACCCATTTTTATGTACGGCTGACGTACATAGCGTACATGCATTGTTTGTGAATGTACGCCTTTTAATTTAAAAGAAAAAAGTGAATTAATGTGGCGTTGCTGCGGAGAATTCTCACTAGCAACGCCACCTGTAATGAACATTTGTAGACACAATTTCAGCTATTTCTCTAAAGTTACGTAATGTACGAACGCTGTGTATTATGTACACGTGATAAGTATGAAAAAATATGTTAATTCTAAACTATAATTCTAAACTCACTTATTGTCCCTTATAGTGCATTAAGCTAATGTATTTTAGCTAGCTACAGATTGATAGGAAAATTTGAACAAAACAGATTTCATTAATAGAAGTATATTATTACGAGTATAACAATGGTTACAAAAAAATTTTACCTTTATAATAAATAAATAAAAAATAAACAGAAAATATCTCTCAAAAAAGAAAAATCTGTAAAAAATACATTACCTACACTAGATTTACAGTGTATTTATACACTCAAGTGCAAAAATTCGCACATCATCACTTGTTATGTTTAGGCAGCCATTATTATGAATGTGAATAGATATTATTATAAGTACCCTTAATGTGTACATATAAATAAAATTGGAGTGTCTGTTTGTAATATTGAAATAACTACTTTTTACTACATGCATGCATATGAATATAGGTACAAAGGTACATACACCAAAATATTATTTTTTACAATTTTTGTCTGTCTGTCTGTTTGTCCGGGCTAATCTCTGAAATGGCTGGACCGATTTTGACGGGACTTTTTTTGGCAGGTAGCTAATGTAATAAGGAGTAACATAGGCTACTTTTATTTTAGAAAAATAAATTCAAAGTCTTGTAGTCTACGCGAACGAAGTCGCGGGCACAGCTAGTGATAATATATAATTTAAATAGTGTTATTATATTATGTTAGCATATATATGAAATATATGACGACATAGTATAATAAAAAATGATTATTTAGAAAGTCACTCTAAAGATAAACTTGTGTCATTTTGAGTCTTAAGTGTTTGGTAATTTTACACGAATGTTGGATATTGTGCTCTAAAACTTTTCAAGGGCACTTTTTAGGGTTTCGTAGCCAAATGGCAAAAAACGGAACCCTTATAGATTCGTCATGTGTGTCCGTCCGTATGTCACAGTCACTTTTTTCCGAAACTATAAGAGCTATGAAAATAACTGATGAAACTTACTGAGTAGATGTATTCTGTAAACTGCATCAAGATTTTCACACAAAAATAGCAAAAAAACAATAAATTTTGGGGATACATAGAACTGAAACTCAAATTTTTTTTTTTCATCAAACCCATACGTGTGGGGTATCTATGGATAGGTCAAAAATGATATTGAGGTTACTAATAACATTTTTTTCTAAGCTGAACTTTGAAGTTTGCGCAACAGACACTTCCAAAGTAGTAAAATGTATGTCCCCCCCCCCCCTCGTAACTTCTAAAATAAGACAATGATAAAACTAAAAAAAATATATGATGTACATTACCATGCAAACCGCCAACGAAAATTGGTTTGAACGAGATCTAGTAAGTCATCATCATCATTCATCATTTCAGCCGATACACGTCCACTGTTGGACATAGGCCTCTCCCAAGCGTCGCCACATGGAACATTCCTGTGCGTCCCGCATCTATCGGTTTCCTGCTACCTTCATCAGGTCATCGGTCCACCTTGTAGGAGGCCTTCCAACACTGCGTATTCCGGTACGCGGTCGCCACTGCAAAACCTTTCGGCCCCAACGGCCATCTGTTCTGCGAGCAATGTGCCCTGCCCATTGCCACTTAAGTTTGGCAATTCTTTGTGCTATGTCGGCAACCTTAGTTTTCCTGCGGATATCTTCATTTTTTATTCGATCACGCAAGGAAACCCCGAGCATAGCCCTTTCCATTGCTCTTTGGGTGACTTTAAGCCTTCTGATGAGGCCCATTGTGAGCGACCACGTTTCGGAGCCTTATGTCATCACTGGCAACACGCACTGGTTAAAGACTTTCGTCTTGAGATACTGTGGTATGTTGGACGAGAAGATACCGCGTAGCTTCCCGAACGCTGCCCAACCGAGTTGGATTCGACGGTTGACCTCTTTCTCGAAGTTAAACCTACCCAACTGGACTGTCTGTCCGAGGTAGACGTAATCGTCCACAACTTCGAGTGTAGAGTCTCCGACCTTGATAGGAGTGGGCGCTACATGGTTGTTAATCATGATTTTGGTTTTATCCATGTTCAATTTAAGACCCACTCTTAGAGAAGCTCTACTGAGGTCATTGAGCATTGTGCTGAGCTCCTCTATAGTCTCCGCCATGACTACTATGTCGTCGGTAAACCGAAGGTGAGTGATGTACTCGCCATTGACATTAATGCCTAGTCCACTCAAGTCCAGAACCTTGAAGACATCCTCCATTGCGGCCGTGAACAGTTTCGGAGAGATGACATCTCCCTGCCTCACACCTCGCTGCAGGAGGATAGGTTTCGAGGTCTGGTCCTGGAGTCGGACTGACATGGTGGCGTTTTCGTACAAACACCTCAGCACTTCGATGTACCGATAGTCAATTTGGCACCTTTGGAGAGATTGCAGCACAGCCCAAGTCTCGATCGAATCAAAAGCTTTCTCGTAGTCGACAAACGCTAGGCAGAGAGGCAGGTTATACTCCTCGGTCTTCTGTATGACCTGCCGTAGCGTATGTATGTGGTCTACGGTGCTGAAACCTTTTCGGAATCCGGCTTGTTCGACAGGCTGGAAGTTGTCAAACCTGCGCGCAAGACGGTTCGTGATGACCCTGGAAAACAGCTTGTAGACATGGCTCAGAAGTGAGATGGGCCTGTAATTCTTCAGCAGGGTTTTATCACCCTTCTTAAAGAAGAGTACCACCACACTTCTGCTCCATGCCTGTGGCGTTTTTCCCTCGAGTATGACGGAATCGAATAACTTCTGAAGGGCCTTTAGGACCGATTTTCCACCCGCCTTCAGGAGCTCAGCCGTAATTCCGTCCTCACCCGACGCCTTGTTGTTCTTCAACTGCTTCAGAGCCATCCTAATCTCGTACAGGCTGACGTCCGGGATATCTTCAGTGTAGTGTCGAGTCAATCTAGCTCTTGGGTCGTTTGCCAGATTTGTAGCGGGTTTGGAGATCAACGTGTATAACTGTCCATAAAATGTCTCGATCTCTCCCAGAAGCTCCGATTTGGCGGATATGACTCTGCCATCTTCGGTCTTCAGTTTCGTGAGTTGGCTCTGCCCAATAGACAGATCCCGTGCAAAAACTTTGGAGCCCTTATTCCGCTCAATCGCGTCCTTAATCCTCTCGGTATTAAATCGGCGAAGGTCGCGTTTCAGAGACTTCGAGATCTGTTTATTGAGCTGCCGATACGTGCACGCATTATCTGAAGACTGCAAAGTCATTTCACGCCTCTTCTTCATGAGCTTGAGAGTTTACATCCGTGAGCCTCTTGGTCTTACTTGTACGGGTCTTAAAAACTGAGACCCGACTGTATGGACAGCTTCCACGAACCCATCATTATATTTGTCCACGGAGCTTCCTAAGCACTCAAAACGGTTTTGAAGTTCGAGCTGAAAGCTCTCGGAATTTTGAATCTGGATCTGTGCAGGACGGAGCGTAGACTTCATCAGTCGAGATCTTTCAAGCTTGACATTGATATTCAATGTGGCTCTTACTTCTCGCCTCTTCTTTCACCGCATTGATCACAGAGACATCATTGAATATTTTCTTCTTCGTCGACATGATGAAGTCAATCTCATTTTTAGTTATACCACCAGGGCTTTGCTGGGTCCATTTCCTGTGCTTACGCTTTCTGAAGAAAGAGTTCATCATGTAGAGGCCCTCCTTCTCCATAAAACTAGCCAGTAAGTGTCCCCGGCGGTTCCGATGTCCAAATTCAAATTACCCCACTCGCAGCTCAACACCGTCTCGTTTGCCCAGTTTCGCATTAAAGTCCCCCATGACAACGGTGAAGTGAGTCTTAGAACCATGCATGGATCTGGATATATCCTCATACATGGACTCCACTTCGTCATCGGGGTGTGTCGAGGTCGGGGCGTAAACCTGTATGACCTTCAGCAGACATCTTGATGATATTCTGAGTATCAGGTACGCCATCCTGGTCGACACACTCTCGACTCTCACCACATTGTCCACGAGGGACCTGTGGACGATAAACCCGACACCACCCTGGGACTGCTGATCACCCTCCCGGAAGTAAAGCAGGTTACCGGATTTGAGAATTATCGTGTCCTCCACCTGTCTTCGGACTTCGGATAATCCCACAATACTCCATCGTAACCGGCTCAACTCTTCCTCCAGTTCGATGATCTTCTCGTCGGACCGGAGTGTACGTACGTTATAGGTTGCCAGGTCCAGTCGTCGACGGTTAAACGTTCCCGCCCGGAGATTCTTAGCACCCCTGACCCCAGGGCTGCGCCCACGCCCGTCCACGTCAACACAACCACTGGAGTCACCGGGCATTTGGGGCCTGTGCGTATTGTTATGTTACATTGGGGGGGTTCGGACCATAACCCGCCATGCTGGTCCAGTGCGTGTTGGCGGGTCGCCATATCCTCGTCCGTTTTTCAGCAGGGTGCACCACGTGCAGGTGAGGTTGGCTTGGGTCCCGACAGATGTTGGTTGGGACCCCGTATACACCCCTATCATATATCTAGTAAGTAGTTTTTTTTTTAATACATCATAAATCTAAAAAAATACACTATCATTAAAACATCGATCAAAGTTACAACGAACTACAAGAACTTTTATATTATGTTACTTGCTGCTACAGAACCCTTCATGGGCGAGTCCAACTCGCACTTGGCCGGTTTTTTACTCTGTTTTCCATATCATTAGAAAGATAATGAAATATTCTTTCAATTTCTGTATATATTTTTTTTTCAATATCTATTCACATTCATGATAATGGCTGCCTTAACAATTAACAAGTTAGTGATGATGTGCGAATTTTTGCACTTGAGTGTATAAATACACTGTAAATCTAGTGGAATGTATTTTTTACAGATTTTTCTTTTTTTGAGAGATATATTCTGTTTTTTTTTTTTTTTTTTTTTTTATTATAGGTAAAGGTAAAATTTTTTTGTAACCATTGTTATACTCGTAATAATAAACTTCTATTAATGAAATCTGTTTTATTCAAATTTTCCTGTCAATCTGTAGCTAGCTAAAATACATTAGTTTTTTTCTATAGGGGACAATAAGTGAGTTTAGAATTAAAGTTTAGAATTAACATGTTTTTTCATACTTATCACGTGTACATAATACACAGCGTTCGTACATTACGTAACTTTAGAGAAATAGCTGAAATTGTGTCTACAAATGTTGATTACAGGTGGCGTTGCTAGTGAGAATTCTCCGCAGCAACGCCACATTAATTCACTTTTTTCTTTTAAATTAAAAGGCGTACATTCACAAACAATGCATGTACGCTATGTACGTCAGCCGTACATAAAAATGGGTTTATCATAATAATAAAATATACGGTGGCGTTGCTACAGAGCACAACACAAATAAACACTTTGTCCAATAAAGTGTATTTATAGGTAAGCACATCGCGCTTCTTGTTATTGTGGTGAATAATGTTTATTTTTAATCTACTAAGTTTCAACTTAAGCGCCACTATGCTGTGTACAAGGAAAATATAGCATATTAATAGACTCCCGATGGGAACTATCTTATTAGATTATTTTAATTGCAATGCAAACGATTTTAATTAGTCATTCATCAAATGGACAAACCAGTAAAACATGTAACTGGAAATAAAATATATCGATGTATATCTGTAGTAAAGTAATGGACCGATCGTAATTTGATTCAGTATCGTTTTTATTTAGGCCTAAATACGATACCGCGCAAAATCTGCCCACTTACAGAGTTAAGCGTCGTTTCAGTTGCAAAAGGGTGTAACCGCCGCGGCGGCTTTGTGCGAAAAGCTCCACAAGTGCGAAGCTTTCGTACGGGAAAAGGAAGGGCATCCCACCCCGCCTCGCGGCACGCTGGCGGCGTGAGCGGCTTCCTCCCGCCGGCGCATTCGCTCCGTGGCGGCCGCGCTGAGTGCACGTCCACGTAAAACACTCACGCACCGGTCCGCGATCGCGACAAAACTTTTCAGTGCCGTGAAAAACATTATTTTCCGAATACGCAAAAATGAACAAGATTTACCTGTGCTGTGATTTTTCCTAACTGTGTAAAGACTAATCGAGCGAAAGAGTGTTTTGAAGAAGCTAATTAGGGGTTGCTAGACTAATTGGCTGGGCCGGCGTTTCATGAAGGTGAGCCGACTTTTATTTCCGTTCGGCAATCCCTCTAATTGCGTCAATTAGTGTAATGCGGCGACAGCTTTGAAGAGTCGCTTAATGATCTCTACCGACCACCGGACTCTACACTTTGAAAAACTATTAAGTCAGTGAAATACCTGAGGCTATGGTTTTAAACTAATTACTAATTAGTTTATTGTATGGATTACGACGCTTATCACTTAGAGGGATCTTTTATTTTTAATATACATTAAGTTTTAGTTATTAATTATTTTTTCACCGACTACGTTTACATTTATATGAGTAATACTTTAATTAGGTACTTTTACACGAACTCGGCTTTTTAATTGTTCATTAAATTGTATTAACTTACTTAATCTGATATTTCGTTTACTTAAATCTTGAAAACTTTTTACAGCCTTTTTATACGAAAATCTAAAATCTAATAAATGCAGATTGAGAAATCTAAAATCTAATAGATGATAAAAAAATAACTTTAAGTACTATCTACTTATTTCATCCAATTGCGAAAAATAATTAAGTATTTCATAAAGTTTTATTTTTATTTTGCCAATAAAAATAATGTTTACAGTTGATAAAATAATCGGAGGGAAATATAATATCCTGCCGTAAAATAACATCATGAACAATGATAAGTTAATTATTTTTTATGACGCTCATTTTGGCTGGGTTATCATGTCGTGATAACTGGTACAACCGCATCAAACACAATTAGTTTATACACAATAATAAATTTTATTCAAGTAGGCGTGAGTACTTGATAAGGCAAGACTCATATTTTGTAATAAACAGACAATTTCCGGAGAACGCGTCTATAAAAGTTGATAACAGTTGACGTAAGTTCCGTCAAAGAGTTTTACGAAGGTTCTTTTTTTCTACAACAGACGATATCTTTCTAAACAAGTATACAACTAGTTGTTTTTTTTATTTGTATTCTACAAACACGATGTTTTTATTATTATGATTTTTTTTTTCACCTTAATTAATTAAGATTTTTTACAATTAATTACTTAACTTACAGATAATAATTATTTTTAATGAGTAAAAGGACGCAGTACGGTGTATTTTTTAATTAAACGTACTACTAATTGGGACTTACGTAAAAAATAATGATGTATGCGTAAAAAACATTCACAATCAATGTACGCTGATTAAGATAACTCGAAACTAATTGACATTAAGGAAAAAATAAAGCATAAGAAACAGGAACACATAAAAAATAACGCAAATCGTGAAGAATTAATTTTGCAAGGTGTTTTTGTATCGAGATGATATAACGATATAGAAAATTAATTTGGTAATTTCAAAGAACTTCCTATGCACAATTTTTTCGTAATTGATTTAATGATCAACTTATTGCTATAAAATACTTCTTTTTGTTTTTTTTTTCATATATTTCTTAATAACATACAAACAAGCGGCTAGAAGAAAAATAAATTCTTAGTTTTGTTTCCAGTAGGCTTAAATAAAATTATTTTGTACTGAGTAATATGTATATATTTAATTAAATTTTACACTTAAGAATAATGAATCCCTGGAAACATTATTTTAGTTTGGTGCAGCCCTAACAATATCAAAATATTTTCCCCAACAACACATCCTTCCTTATCGTTGCATACATATTATCGCTCATTTGCGACAAGGATGACCATAACTGAAAAACTGAAATTTATTATATAAAATATTACAAAATATACTTAAATTATTTTATTGCATTGGATTAATAAATACATGGCGTAATAAATTGCGTCATATTTTTTATGTGACATATTATATGACATCAAATATAAATCATTTTATTGCATTGAATTAATAAATATATTTCATTATAAACAGCGTCATATTTTTTGCATAGAAACCTTAAATGAACGGAAAATGATTATGAGGTTTATTCAAATTTAAAAATATTCTATTGTAAAATAATACCTTTTGAGTTATCCTGGTCACAAATAAGCATTTCTATAAATAAAACAAAGTCCCTCAACGCAATCTACTGTGTGTTTTTTCGCGATAAACTCAAAAAGTACTGAACGGATAGTTATACAGTTTTCATCATTAAACAGAGCAATTCATGAGAAAGGTATAAATGTAAAATAACAAAAGTACTCAAACAAAATTAGAGGCGATAGAAATTGACTTAAGATATTAAAGAAACTTGTCAGGTGGGATCGCAGTCAAGCACTAGTTTATTTCAAATAAAAAAAAACTTATACTTACATGCATAAAAAACCGAGAAAAAAAAAATGTCAAAGATTTGTAACACCCATGCGAAATTTGGGCGGAACGCTAATTTGATACCTATTAATAAATCACGACTCAATTAGAGTGCCCTTTTTATAGAACAGCTTAAAAACATGAAGTCTTTTCTCCACAATAGGTAGTACTCGAGTAAAGCTCAACATCGTTATCGCAAAAACTAATTAGTGCTAAAATAACATTTATTATCAATTAGCTAGGAAAACTTCTCCGTAAGCTTTTAATGATATAAAAATACTTTATTTCTGCAATTTTATTTAAAAGAAACAAATAAAAGAAGGGAAAAGTAACAACATTATTTACTTTATTGAGAAATAAGAAAACGTTTTTAACTATCGACAGATATTTTAACATGCTGTTTAATTTTAATTGTTTATCGCGTTTTTGTATAGAAAAAAAAGACAGTAAATGTTTATATCAAATAAATTATTAAAATTGTTTTTTTTTTTGAGTCACTTAGTTTGGTGAGTCACTTAGGCATCAGATAACAAAAAAGTAACGAAGTTGTGCTTACCTATAAGTTTATAGATATATAGATACACTAGTCTATAACTTCTACAAGTTTATTTAACGCCTCTCATATCTTTGTATATGTGTAGTCAATTGTTGGTGAGCTAAATAATTAAATAGAAATGTAATTGTATAAAATGTCCTTTAAATATCTACATATCGACGCTTGAAAGGCAAATTAAGCGACAATCAGTAAAGTTTACAAAATTTATAAAGTTAATAACTTGCCAGGGTTAGTTTCGTAAGATAGCTCGGCACGAGCTAACACGAGTGGGTTTTGATTTTCCCACAGAAAAAAATAAATAAAGCTAATAACTTAAAATCATTTTTTTTTAAAGTTTACTCAATGTCGCTTAGTAATGTTTGCCTTTCAAGCTTCGATATTATACACGTAGCAAAAATAATGTCCTAACTCGATGAGCAGACGCAACAAGATAATTCAAAGACAACAAAAATCAATATTAAAATCCGTCATATGTGTACAAAGATCCTTATTACACGGAACACCAAAAACAAGAAAGCATCTTTTTGCTATAAAAAGACGGAGCGGCTGCGGCGCTGAACGCGACATCGTTGTCCCAAAAGCCAATTAGAATCCCGTATCCGGCTTGTTTATTCTCTAATTAGCAAGTATCTCATTAGAGCTACATCACTAGCCCAGCCAGTGTAGCAATGCCTCATTCGTTTTAATTATAAACACTGCCTCCTTCTGTTCTTATAATTACCGTGCACAATTAATGGACAACATTTTATTGCTTATCTTACGCATAACGAATGCTTATACAAAATGGATTAACGACGCTCCACTTGTTTATCGGGTTTTTGTTATTTTTTTGCCGTGGCAATATTATTTTTATAGGAATTTATGGTATTCGCATTAACGTTGGCAACGAGTTATACGTCTTGTGTCAAGTTAAAAAGTTAAACTTTTTGCCATGTTTTATTTATTATGTTGGGAATGATGTCTGCAATTTAGGCTCCTTTATTTCTTATTTAAATGAAAAATCTGCTACAAAATAACAGTTAAATTGTAATGTCTACTTACATTTCATTTGTAAGTAAACACTGAAGTACTGCTAGTAATCTTCTTCTTCTTCCTGCCCTTATCCCATATTACTTGGGGTCGACGCAACACGTTTTCTTCTTCCATTCTGTCCTGTCACCCGTCAAACGATCACTAACTCCCTTTTCTTTCATATCACTTCTCACACAATACATCCATCTTTTTTTCGGCCTTCCTCTCCCTCCCCATCCATCTACAAGTATACTAATGTAATAGTAATGTAAATACAAATTAAAATTCAGGAGTTAAAGCAATCGCAAGCTTTACGTTTAAATATTATTAATATGTCCTTCTTGTTTTGCCGTACTAAGTCCGGATATAAGCTAATGTAACCACGGCTCTAGCGATATTATAAAATATCAGTATTACAACGTCAACCGAAACCAACGCCCGGTTATAAATTAATATCATTTTAATGTTCAATTAGCTATGTCAAAAGTATATTTTAGCACAATGGGCTAGTGCATTTCCATTAATTAATTTTACTACTAATTAATAAACCGGCTTTTAATTAACGTGGGTGTTAGGATAAATTAATCAGCGGTGATTGGTCCACGCTATGATCAGCATGGCCGCACCTCCAAATTTCCATCATGTCATAATATTTTCTCTTTAGATCGAATTTCAATTATGTCAACCAGGCACGCTGATTAGCTGCCCATATTACAGTTGGTCACGTTATTAATTAGGTACCTTCGATATAATGTTTAATACTATTGTCAGCACTTTCTTTAGAAAACAATAGGATCTAGATCCAAAACATTGAGATGCTCACGCGCACAATGGAAGCTCTACTGATTGTATAAAAATCAACTAGGTACTGTGTTGAAATGGATATTTTATTATGATCAAACTTTAAAAAAACTACACCCTCACACAAGCCTCTCCTTTTTATTTCGCTTTAAGTACCTAATCGCGTTCGCGTTAACCCAGCTTTAAATACTAATTAGTCTACTAGTTACGGCACCGAAAAACATATTTTAAGAGCGAGCGTTCATAGCGCTCGTAAGTTATTTTTTTATTTGTTTCATTAAAAATAATTAAAGTGACATGTGACCCTCGCGCTAGGGCTGTCATTAGCGGGTCGGCGGGACGCAGGGTCACCGCGCGCACTAATTGGTCTGGCTTGCAGCCTCCTCCGCACCGTACTACAAACAAATTAGCTACAGAAACGGATGTTGACGCTGCTTAGGGTTACCACTTTTTTAGATGACGGCTTAACTGACTAACTGACTGACTGACAGACTGATTCATAGAGGATGTCATAGATATAGACAGTTGTGTGCATCTAACGATGGCAATGCCATTATGTTTTCCGTTATATGTTTTTTTTTTTTAACAAAATAATAGATTATTTAAATCACATCCCCAATTTAATTCATTAAACCCCAAGCGAACGCTGGTGTTCGCTCTCTCATTGTCTTTCTATTGTGTCTCTTATTACGGTATTCGAAAGGTTAAAATTAGTTACACGGGAATATAGAGGAAAAATGAATTTTAATATATCTTTTTGTAGTACTCCGCATGTGCGTTGATTGACAAAACTTTTCAAACCGATATCCGTGAAAAAACCTGAAAACTAAAATAGAGCATGACGTGAAATATTGTCGGAAAAATGATTGTTTCTGACATTCGATATTGGAGCTGGATTATAAAACAATTCATCTAACTAACAAATATGCAGGCTATATTGCTTTACAAAAATATTCGAAATATTAGCCTGTGTGCTACATGGATTGGCACTAAATGAATTAAAGAGAGAAATGTTTGATTTTTGAAAATAAAAAGCAACAATTTGAACAATGACGTAACAATGAATGAATTAAATAATTAAATTGGTAAGTGAAACAGAAACTAATCGCGGAACAAGGCTCACTCGATAAAGTCCGCTGCGTGTAACGTAACGTAATTGACAAAAAAAAGTTAAACTGTTTCACTCTCCGGCCGGGCTTAATTTGCAAATCCAATTTGTATCCAATAACGCACCTGTCAGTGAGATCTATTGAATTTTGATGATGTTATTTGATCGCAGGTAAAGAAATGCTTTATTATTTATCTGCACTGCAATGTGGTACTGAAAGCTAAGAATGGAAAACCGTTTTTTGAATTAAAAGTGTCAAATACTTTGAACAGGGCGAAAAACTTAGGTTAAGTACTGATATTTATTTTATAGTAGATTATTTTTACAATATTTCGAATATATTGGTGACGAAAACTATAAGCTCAAGATCAGATTACAAAGCTTTAAGAGGACCGTAGCTCTTGTTTAGCTTTTCTTCCAAAAAGGTAAAATGTAGTATGTACTTAATCGTTAATTTCAATAAAATAATTTCAATTAAACAAAAAGGTGGTAGCCCTGTCCGAAGGTCACCAGTAATTAGGTTGTTGGTGTGGCTTATGTTTTTCAGCAACGGTGGCGGTGCTTCCTCTTGTTACTTATTTAATTAGGGCTGCGACTCTTGTCTCGTGTTGCCCCGTGTTACCGTGTTCCCCCGTGTCGCCGTGTTCCCCCGTGTTGCATTAAGTGTTCCTCCTTACGTTACACGACTTTACAGTCTCCTATTTGTCGATCATTATGAGTTTAGAGCACGCCACTAATTGGCGAGAAACATAACTAATTATAGAAATAAGAAGCGGTTCTTGTTGAAGAAAAACTAATTAAGAACCTGAGTCGGAGATCGGAAAATCAAAAATATTTTATTTGCAAAAAAATTGAAAAGTTAAGCTCCTTGGAAGAATGTAAAAATATAACCTGGTTAGATTACAAAACTAATTAATTTTATCTGTGGGTGTGTCTTAACAAAGATATGCTTGAGATAATTTTATTATTGAAGATGTTTTATGACTTTTATGTTCGTGTGAAGTCATAACATGCTATTTTTGTATCTGCATAAATGTGAAATTGACATTAATTATGTATAGGGTAAGTATTTCAAAAAAATAAATAATAATGTAAAGCTGTAGAGTTTGTGTGTTTTAACACGTTAATCTCAGGAACAACTGGTTCGAATTGAAAAAATATTTAAACGTTTGCTATACAGTAAAACTAAAGTATATTTGTAAAACACCTAACAACCTTGCAGGACTGTATTACTAACATCATAAACAACAACTTTTGTTCTATGACTTTTTAAAAAACATAATACATCTACCAAAAACAAACCTTTAAGATTTCGTTGTTCTGTCTAACACATTTCATTTTGCTATACCCACCTACGTCTGTATGACGCGACGTAAGCGCATCAAGCACCCCGCCGCCTGATCTCCGCTCCCCTCCGCTATTATACTATCGCTTGATTCGCATAGACTTCGTAATATTTAGAACAGTCAATTTAAATATTTTTGTTTTTGTATGAAAATCTGATGAACTAAATGTTGGAATCTAACAAAAACAAATCCATTCTGCTTCAACACTATGGTCTTTTTCTTTCTAAACCATAAATATTGTATTTAATTGGTCTAAGCCCCTCGTCAGCACTTGACTGAAATCCCTAGTATGGTTACAGTTACTGTATTCTACTAGCCTTGCTTAGGAGCACACGTCTCACGTGATATTACTGAAACACACCTTCCAATATAAAGAAAAGGATAATAAACAGTTATTATTGAAATCCTTAAAATAAAGTTTCTCTTTGGTACCCTAACCATAACACTAAATTATGATAAATTTTTAAAAGTCATAGAACAAAAGTTGTTGTTTATGATGTTAGTAATATAGTCCTGACAGGTTGCTAGTGTTTTACAAATAACCCTGCATAATCTAACCTAAACTAAGATGCAGATGAAACCGTGGGGGGAGAAACTGACTGACTGACATATCAACGCACAGCCGAAACTACAGGCCTGGGAACGTGAAATTTTGCTTAAAATTATTTTATGATGTAGGCAAGCACAAAGAGAGGATTTTCCAAAATTCTTAAGGAGATGAAACAGGGATCCAAAATTTGTTTAGAGAAAGCTTACTTATCACGCGGACGAAGTCGCTGGCAGAGGCTAGTTTCCAATAAAACCATACTCGTTAAAATCAACCTCATCATCATCATTATCATTTCAGCCGATATACGTCCACTGTTGGACATAGGCCTCCACAACGAACGTTCATGCGCGTCTCGCATCCATCGGTTTCCCGCTACCTTCACCAGGTCATCGGTCTACCTTGTAGGAGGCCTTCCAACGCTGCATCTTCCAGTAGGTACGCGGTCGCGACTCCAGAACCTTTCGGCCCCAACGGCCATCTGTTCTGCGAGCAATGTGCCCTGCCCATTGCCACTTAAGTTTGGCAATTTTTCGTGCTATGTCGGCAACCTTAGTTCTCCGGATATCTTCATTCCTGATTCGATCAACCTGTTTGTATAAAATACTGACTAGTTCATGTCCAATATTTTTGTACCAAATGAATAATTTTATTGATGCATCTACTTTCAAACATATCCAGTTCGTCATTTACTTGTTATATATTTTCAACTTTCTCTATCCGTTCATTATATGTCTGTCCAAAATATTAATCTCCATTTTAATGATGTCGTAGACCCACTGCTACTGTTGTAGCCACTATGTTACGGTACAAACTATAAATAATAATCTGCATTACATTAATATAAAGACTGATTATAAACATAATCAGAAGATAGAAATGGCCCCGATTATGAATATTGTAAGTACTATAAGCCTCATCAACGACTCTATATTTTTAAGAATTTATTGCCTACAGTTGGTTTAATTATGCAAATTAATCAGTAGGCATTTGTAGTTCTTGATTACTTTATAATTAGCTCTTATTTTAGTTGACTTGATAACGATTCAGTATAAAACGTAGTTAACTTAATTGTCACATTTTCAAACAGTTATTATTATTACATACACATTAACTTCGAGTAGGTACATAATAATAATTTATTTCATAAACATTGCCGTCCTCGTAGGTATGAATAACTCTGGGTTGTTGTTTATTAAACAGTCCAATTATATGGGATAAACCTCGGACATCTGAATAAATTGCAACTGATTTCTTGTTCTTCCATATCTGTATAAAAATTAGAAACTGACAGAGATATCAACACACAACCGAAACTAATATGAATAGGAACGTGAAACAACAAGACACAAGACACAAGCACACAACAACAACAAGACACACACACACAAGGCACAAGACTTCCTTTTACTACATAGGCGACCACTATGAAAGAGATTTTTCAAAATTTAGCCCATAAGAGGAAGAACCCTGACTATTAATTTTGTATGGATAAACTTACTTTCATGCGCGCGAAGCTGCTGACAGTAGCTAGTTAACTTTATAAGGATAATAAAATTAACTTTACTATCACTTATAGCCTTTGAATCGACAGATAAAACCTACATAAAATTATCAGTAAAAATAAAACGTTTGACATTGTAATCAGACTTGGTAAATCGATGCACCAAAGTACCACATCAAAACGATCTAGTTAGAAGCGGACATATGTATAGTCGAGTGTCATTCTAATTAAACAAGAATATCCACAAAGTGTAAATAATAAATAGTAATTAGAAAGTCGTCTTAATGTTAACCCCTCTCCGCTCATTAGGGATGCCCAGTCGCCCAACGCGGCCAGCAGATAACCCCACGGTGGCGTGACGGCTGACACTGGCTCACTGACGTCCATCACTAGCCATTTACGTACATACTATTTGTACACAAGACCCATTTTGTATATTCTCTTGATTAAAAGATATTTTTGTGTTTACAACATGTTTATTAACAATTAATGACTTAATTAATGAAAATCATTTCTCATAATTGATAGTTGTTGTTAACGTCAGTTCGTTAAGTACATGTTACGATCGTGGGTGTTTTATTGATTTGTTTATGTTTGACAATAATTAAACTTAGTGAGAGGTGAATTCAGTGTCGGCCCGAGTATTCCTGAGGCGCCCCGGGCGTAATATTGAACCAGCGACTTATTAGAGAATTTTTGACAAATAAAACAGTAATGTAAACTGTGTATTTTTAATTAAAAAATATGTAAGAAATTATTACTTTAGATAATGCTAAATGGTCAGATGAATATTGTGTCTCTCCAAAATGGTATCATTTTAAATACAGTTCATGGATATGAAACGAGGTTGCTTACCACATCATAAAGCTTTAAATCACCCAAAGGGAAACGGAAAAGGCTCAAGTTTTCCTTGCATGATTGCATCAGGAATGAAGATATTCGCAGGAGAACCATGGTTGCCGACATAGCCCTAAGCATCATCAAACTTAAGTGGCAGTGGGTAGGGTCTCATTGCTCGTAGCATGGTCTGGGGCCGATGGTTCTAGGGTTACGCACCGAAAGACGCAGCTTTGGACGGTCTCCCATAAGGTATACAGATGGTTGAAGGTTGCGGGAATCCGAAGAATAATATTTTTTTTAATTCCGATACTTTCGATTACAGTCCCTAATACAAGCGCCCTCGGCCGTTGCCTATAGTTCGTCCATATTAACAAAATAATGATATTTCTCGTTTTCTTTCATTATAGCTACTATCTACCACAGGGGTGGCCATCTTCATTAGACCCAAGATCTCCTGTTTACTATTGAAACCCTGTGCGATCTACCAATTACATACTTATTGAAATCTTACACGAAACAGCATAATTCAGTACACGATCATGTAGTCTTTTTTTATTTTATAAAGAGAGAAAACATAATTGTGAAAATTATTCTTAGTGACTAGGTACTTATTTACCTTTATATTAGTGTGAGTATTGCGTCTGAGCATCTTCCACTAGTTTAGCATAATATTTTTTGCCTTGCCACGATCTACTAGACTAACATTACAGTCGCGATCGACCTCCTGTAGCCTGATTCACGTAAAATCAAACAAGCCAAATATCGTTGAAGTTTTATAGTCGTTCGATCGAAGTCCTATCCAAAAGCGGTATTCACGATCTATCGACTTATTTCTAGTTACATTAATATGTATTCTACCAGGATAATGTAATACAGATTTTTTTTTTAAATCTACTAATTTCAAACGACTTTAAAATCGGTGTCGTTTAAACTCGATTGATGGATGTGAATACGGAAATGGTCTGAACGACTAAGTCGCTACGATATCGTTACGGTTTTCATTACGTGAATTGGGCTACTGATCTACATTTATAAATGCATAGGAATGGGTGTGAGCTGAAAAAAAAATGCTTATTTTGGTCTCTCCTAAATAAATTAGTCTAATATTTACCGTTCCTTTTTCGTTCTATTACGTCGTCATGTAACATTGGAAGAGGGAAAAGCACTTACGTAATTAATAACAAGTTTAGCTCCCAAATGTCGATCTAATTAACTGTTTAAAGTCAGCGTAGAATTTTCATTAGAATGCTTGAAATAGGTGTTAAACTCGTCTAAGGAAAACTAGTGTACATGGTACGTCAGTGGCGTAACTATAGGGTGGAAAGGCTGGCAAAATGCCATGGGCCCCTGGCCCGGTGGGGCCCCCGGTCCAAGAGGCCTTGAGCTCTGATGAAGTAAATATACAAATTCAATTTAATGATTAAGATATTTAATTAAACGCAATCATAAGAAAAGGCTCAATTTTCCGGTATTTTGCCAGCCTTACCACCTTATAGATACGTCACAGGGAATCCCACCTTCGAAGACGAAATATAAATTCTCGTGTATTACAGAACTTACCGATTTTATTAATAACAAGTTTTTGCCATTGCCATAAGATATATAGCCTATGCCACTCAGGAATAAAGCAGCTTTCTATTGGTGAAAAAATTTTAGCAATCGGATCAGTACTTCCAGAGATTACCTCCTACAAACAAAAAAACATAAAAACAAACTTTACCTCTTTATTATACTCGTATTAGTGTAGATAAAGAATATTTTATGTCTGTACTTCAGTGATTTAACCAAATTAAATTACAAAGTTGACAATTTTCCTGGGGCCCCATCTAATGATTTTGCCATGGGCCTCAGATGGTATAATTACGGCACTGTGGGTGACTTCAGATGCGCATAAAAAGTGCCAGAGTACGTTTCTAGATCACGTTGCCATAAAGTACTGGTTTCTCAACGAACGTCGAGCTCACGACTAAATAATATTTTCTATCGATCTCGTCGACTCCCTAATTGGCTCGAATGCAAATACTCTGTTATTAGGCAGGTTAATTAAAGAGTTATCGGTCGTAATTAACCCGTTTCGGTACACTACGTGTGCCTATGGTTCGTTCGAAACACTACTAATTAAGAAATTCCTCCATCATTAGCTCAATTAGATTTATTCACGTCAGAAACTTCATACAATAACATGTGTATATTATATTAACACGCAGCGAGTTTTTAATGTACGTTGTTTCGAACGAAAATTAGAATTTTTTTGCTAATCTTAATGTTTTTTCAAATATTTTGGTTTTATGTGTTGCTAGTAGGTATACTCGTAGTATGTAAGTAGGTCATGTTATATTGTGGTAATACAATGGTTATTCAAATAATTGTGGGCGATTGTTAAATGAAGCCATGAAATGAATTATACTTAATGAAGCATACGGGCACTGATTGCGTAGGAGTTGCTATCTGGGAATTTAGTTTTTGTTGCGGAATTAATTCTGTACTAATTTATTGGTTTAAGAGATATTTTAAAGACGACTTTTAAACTTCTTTTCATGCACAAAAAAGTTACTGTTAATCTACAGTTATATGTATGTATATTATATTTATATAATATTATAAAGAGGTAAAGTTTGTATTTTTGTTTTTATGTTTGTAGGAGGTAATCTCTATCTATTAGTTATGTATTGTGTATATATGTAGATAGTACACCATCAACTACCTGAGTATCTTTTTCTCCTTCTCTGTCAAATCCATCCAAAGGTTGTCTGTAAAAAATAGCTTTTAGCGATAAGACCGCCCTTTGTGACACCCTATAAATTTTAAGTTTCTCATGTAATTTTTATTTTTGGTGTACAATAAAGAATCAATCTATCTATCTATCTATCTCTGGAAGTACAGGTTCGATTGCTAAAACTTTTTCACCGATAGAAAGCTGCTATTTTTGAGTGACATAGGTTATATTTAATGTACGTGCGCGACGCCGCGGGTAACAGCTAGTTTGTTATAATCACACTAATAGTATAAAAGCGTATGTTTGTATGTTTTTTACTCCTTCACGCTGAAACGACTGAACACGTTTGTAGATCATGTCCTGGATTAGCACGTCGTAGGATACTTTTTATCCCGAAAATATGTTCCATTGAGATACTTTTCAGAAGGTAGTAAGTAATATGAAAAAGTGTTTCATTGAGTCGGACATTGAATTTAAGATTCAAGAAATATTACCGTTGATATAATATAACGTTAAAGAAAATATGCATAATCAGCCTACAGATGAATCTGTGTAATTAATTTGCAACAGAGAGACGCATACAGACGTAGCAAGCAGACAAATGTTCAGTTATGTTTCTTTTATAAAAATATGTTGAATCTTAGGTTTTGCATCAAGTTAATAAGTAAATTTTCTATGTATAATATGTATATTATATCTATCTTACATTATTTTAGTTATACGAAACCCGAAACACTTATCTAAAGAAAAATTCTTTACTGTATCATGAAAAATCAAGCTTGTTATGTCAGCAAAAATACATAGTCATCAGGCCATCCAGGCGACAAAGGAGTTGTTTTGCACTTGCACCCAGCTGTTTGCTGGTTCCTATTGCCCGCTATGACTTACCGTGATCTGTGTTGTGCTTAGTGTCGGTGGTGTGTCCAACTTGTGACATTTTTAAATATTTTTGGAAAAAAATATAACATGATGTAAAAACTATTGGAATCCACTCAGTTACTGATTCTGAATAAACTAAAAATGCTGTATAATTTAACATCCACAAATGTCGGTAGTATGCGGAAAAAAAATGTATATTGTTGACTTTGGTTGTTCTAGAATTTTATATAAGGTTATTTTCTGTTTTTATATTTCTGGGTGAGTCCTACGTCCAGGGCCCCAAGTCTGCTATTTTTATAAATTCGTCATTCCAACACGATCCCATTGTCATTTTGCTAAAAGTTTGTAATCTGCTAATGCATAATGATCGATCATTGATCGGTCAATGGCAAGACCATTATAATAGAATTGTGGTAGAATGATAATTTCGAGCATATTAAAACCAATAACTGCACAATAACGTTCTAATGGTAAAACACTGATCAAATAAACTGTCAAAGTTATAGCAGATTACCGCAAACTTCAAATATTCATTTGTCAATATGTACGAGATTACCATTCTATGTCACTTCTTTCAATGGAGTGTCAGTGGTTGACCATTGGAAAGTCATAATGACGCCATTATATTAGTAGATTACCAAACTTGTCAAAATCGACAATTATGACATCAATGATAGACCATTGTGACACTATTGTAATAGCAGACTTGAGGCCCAGCGGCGGATATCTTTCGGCTGAAATAATGATCATGATGATGATATGGTTATTAGGACCGTGCGGTCCTAGATCTTCGGAAGGTGTATGTGGAGCCGAAGTCAACTCACAGAGACCCCTTAGACACTTCTTGGAACGTGGTACCAATAAAGTTATTTATTGTAAAAATATCCGATTGTAGAGTTGTCATGGTCTCCGACAGTTAATATCATCGTCATCATCATATCAGCTGAAAGACGTCCACTGTTCGACATAGGCCTCCCCCAAGCGTCGCCACAACGACCGGTCCTGTGCGTCACGCTTCTATCGGATTAGGTCATCGGTCCACCTTGTTGGAGGCCTTCCAACACTGCGTCTTTCTGTGCGTGGTTGCCACTCCAGAACCTTTGGTCCCCATCGACCATCGACCATGTCCAATGACCTGTAGGTAGTTTGTACGCAACGCCGACTACTACCTACGGGTCATTGGACTCGCTCAGCTGACATTTTCATAGAGAAATTAATTTCGTACATGTGTAATTTAATACGAGTTTTGAGAAAAAAGGTATTTTATTTTTTTAATTTTATATTTACAAATCGATAGTGTTTCACGTACCGGATCGACCCTCCACGGGATTAAAACGATTAAAATTTAACGGTGTATATACGGTACATACACCAAAACAACATTTTTTTAATTTTTTTTTCTGTCTGTCTGTCTGTTTGTCCGGGCTAATCTCCGAAATGGCTGGACCGATTTTGACGGGACTTTTTTGGCAGGTAGCTGATGTAATAAGGAGTCACATAGGCTACTTTTATTTTAGAAAAAATAAATTCAAAATCCTGTAGTCCACGCGAACGAAGTCGCGGGCACAGCTAGTTCATCTATAAGATTATAAAAGAATCACTTGCTTACATTATTTCTTACTCTAATTATTTATGTTTATAATTCCTCCTAAATGACTTGAATGACTTGGACATTGTGTGTATATTTGAGTGGTTGGTGGGAACCTGGATGCTTTGAAAATATAGTTAAACCCGATAGGTGGCGCTGCTATCGGATTTTTTTTTCTGTCGAAAAACTAACTTTCGTCGAAAAACAAGCGACGTCTGTCAGGATAAAAAAATCTTCTCAAAAAAGAAGAAACTTAAAAGCCCAGTGTGAATGAAGCTCAGTCCTCCGTTCGGAAGTCGCGCCCAGGGGTTATCACTAATTGTGAATGTGCCAGTTGACGTCAACGAGCGTCATTATCGAGTCCCGATGAATACTACTCACTACCAGTAATAGTGCCTGCTACAACCAAATATTACCAATGTCAAGTACACAAAAGAAATGCCATATATTTAGGACTAACTAAGCAAAATAATATTGCAGTATACTTTTGGAATATAAAAGTAGAAATATTTATTTATTAAATTCTTTATGCACAAAAAAGTACAGAGACGGACTTAATATACATACAGTAGTGGTCAGTACTAGTAGTAGTCTTATTCTACATAGTCATAATTTAACAGAAAAATAGTACCTACGTATAGTAAAATAGGCTAGTTGCCGTAAAAAATGTATTTCGTCCGTCTTTTAGATTATTCAAAAATAAGAGACACGTATTTTTTTATTTGTAAATTAAACCAAAAATGACAATGATATAGCCCAATAAAGTTACGTGTAACGTCACGCCGCCCGCGCCGTGCTGCATTTTTTCGCACGGGGTGACGTCATTTTTTCGCTTTGTTATTTTTTGTTTAATCGAAAAAAGAAAAAAATACGTGTCCAA
The DNA here is from genome assembly GCA_910589285.2 of Mythimna ferrago. Lineage (NCBI taxonomy): Eukaryota > Metazoa > Arthropoda > Insecta > Lepidoptera > Noctuidae > Mythimna > Mythimna ferrago. Next base: position 17,934,610 of record OU342682.1, on the reverse strand, counting down.
TATTTTTTTATAATCTAAAATGCGGACTAAATAAAATGTAATTATTTTGACCCTGGAAACTACCCTATTGTGCTAACAGTACCCGTACCGAAAGAATAACCATCTCTGCATTTACTGGGTGTCAGACACCCAGCGCTGGTTTTCAGTTGGTACCACGCAGTAACACACAAAAATGTCAAGTACAATAAAACAGGAAAAAAAACTCGATGTACTTATCAGATATTTTAGGTGAAAGCTGCTCTAGTATTGTATGGCGTTTATACATTTAAGCATTAGTTGGAGTCATAAAAAGTCAGAATTAGGTGAATTTTGTGGCAATCATTTGACGAAGTTCAATAAAGTTTTTTTTTTGTCAAACTACTAATGTTACCAATTTGATAAAGAGCGTAGAGGTTCTGTAACCGTAGCGTACAAGCTCCGTAGGCGCAGCGTGGACACTTCATAGTCTATGTAAGTACAGCGTAGACCTTTCGTAGACGCAGCGTAGAGGCAGCGTAGAAGCTAATAGTTTCTTTACATGAGAACGAGCACTACTTTGGTGGTAAGAAGAAAACAAACTGTTCAGATTCAATACAATGTCTGTGCCCATACTAATGGTAAAAAATAAAGTTAACTCTTACAAAAACATAATGTGAACGATAACCCTAATAATGACACGCCATATCATCTTTGTCAACTTTCAAGTGTTCGTTGAATGCACTCTCCAGAGTTTTTATACCAACGAAGATATGAAAAAACTTTGACCCTTTTTGATTCTCCTCAAAGATAAATGGATGTTCGGTATTTCTTTAATGAAGAAGCGACGACATGCGCCTGAAAAAATTAAAGCTTTTAATTTTGTAGAGTTTTAAAAGCATTGAACTCAAATGTAAAACTTAAAAAAGTCAATTTATACGTAAAATTAATCGGGAAGCCGAGTCTACCAAAATAAGGGTCGCTCGTTTATTGCTCATTTCGATTTTAGTGCTTTTTAAGTACAGTCAAAAGTTTGTAACTGTGGGTTGGGCGACAGATTTTATGCAAATTCTGACATGATGACATTTAGTAGGGTCGCAAACTGTGTCCATGTTTTACTTCTTTTGCTGTGTCAAAAAAAAGTTTCAAATAGGTACTCAATTTTTTTTTACCGGTACTTTAAGGATGTTATGGAGCACCATCAAAACTATCGAATATCCGAAATAAACAATATCTCTAACGGTAACTGAAACCGTTACAAATGTTTCGGATAAAGGCATATATACATGACAGGCACGGTAATATTATTATATGACATGTGTTACGACAGGTTTTTGTAGCTTTTACCAGAAGAAGCAAATAATAATCTGGACTAGAAACAAAAGTCAAACGTTGCTATTTATATTTTGATTTTGTAATATTAAAATTCTAATATCCGTTATTGAAACTAAAGATAATCCGAATTTATTATATATCCGTAACCGTATACGAAACCGGTATATTATTCCTATAACCGTATCCGATCTAATGGTATACACACATGCAAAGTATTTCTGATTGGTAAATGCTTAGGTTCTATTACGACTCTTTCACGATTTATCTGGATAAATCAACACGAAAGTTCTCAAAGCTGCAGATCACCAGCTACAAAGATCTCTCTCTAAAATGGCAATCATTCCACGCTCGAGTGTAATCTGCAGCCCATGGGTGTCATCAGTAGCCGGTCGAGTAGTCGTAGTGATGATATAAGTGCTCAATTAGGCCGTTTTGTTTGCCTAACGAACGCACAGGACAGCTTGGCTTGTACATTTATTGCGTTATAAATGTAAGTTAGGCTTTATCGTCTATTTCTGTGATAGATTTCTAGCTGTGGGTTATAAAAAAATATTGTCAATTTGAAATCAATTTCTATTCAGCGCCTTATCTGATTGTTGCCTCCTACAGATTATTGACGTCCTAAGGGAAATTGCGCTCCACTTCTATTTATACCGCGATTGATTGTTTTGATTGACAACTTCCACGTGGCTTACTTTCTTTTTGTTTTAAAAACCGATTTGAACAAAATTATGTTTCCTTGCTTGTTTGTTGTAGGAAGTTGAAAATTCAGGTCCGTTTAAGCGTGGGACTATTGTTTGAGCGAATGTTGAGTTAATATGTTTTGTAAGTAAGAGAACAACAAAGTCGTCATCCGCTCATAGAAATCGTTCATTTCCTGATGTTGTAGTTCACTTGATCGTGGAGTAGCAAACATCGGGCGGTAATGAACGGGCGGGAACGCGCTCCACGCTACGGCAATTTGAACGTTCAGTGGTCCGGCGCTTTCCAACAGTCCTCGAAATTACTACAGCTCGATACTTAGTGCTTACCGTCAGTTGTTTTCATTGCCCACTTGATTAAGGATTACACAGGAAATGATTTGAATAAGCTATTGTTGATTGTGAAAGGTAACGGTCGTCGGTCGAGCAGGATTTTATTGTGTCCGCCTGCCTTTGTAGATTTCAAAAGTAGTAGAAAACAGGATGTCTCTGATTTATTTTTGTTAGCGACGTTTCGTTTACCGTTTGGCTGGCGTATTGTTGGCTTTGACGTCGAATCATTAATCAATATCCGAAGTTACTGAAATCTTTAATGGTAAATTAAATGTACCGGACCTGTCAACTTATATCTTGTTATAAATGTGTGGGAACTAAAATACTTTTTTTTTTAATTATAAATTGCCCTGAATTCAACTTCGTATTGTTAGACTAAAAAGTCGATGAATTAGCGCATCCCTACTGTCGCCGTGTCTCAACGCCCCCGCACTAACATATCTGACAGTCGAACAGAGACTTACGCGCCTTTTCGTGACGTTGTACTTTTCTGACTTTTCAAGTAGGAATACTACGTTTATCTTTAATAATATGTAATAGAAAATCCATCTAATCCAATTTAATACTCATAAAAATACAGTTGACAAATATTCGTTCAATATTTTTAAATAAAACATGAAAATCGCAGCGTTCTGTCGCGTTGAACCTATTACCTAACGCGGTAGAATTTCAAAGCGTCACAGTATGCAATTTAAACTGGACTAAATCGCCGTAGCAGTCAACAACGCGACAGCAACGGCCGACTCGGATCGGCTTTCAATTTTGCGGAATTAATAACAGCACGAATACTGGTGTACTGGTCACAGCAGAGACGGGGCTAGGTGATCATTCAAACGAACTCGACACCTGTGCCAACAACACATTTTTGTAGCATGAATGTTTCTATTGACTAACTAATTAGTGATGGTCTGCATGGAAAATACGTCACCACTCATCAACGTTATTCATAATGTTTATTGCCAATTAATGCCAATTATAACTTACTGGGATCCTGTTTTATTGATTAACAATCTCTTTGACGCTACCTACAACTTATAATAGACGTCCGATCTATCCATAGAATTCTAGCATAATTCAATGTAATAATTTCCAGGAATATTGCAGCCGAATCCTTTAGTTCAATTACGTAGTCGTAATCAGTGCTAGTGGTGGTTTCTGTGTGATATCCGAGTTCTGTAATACCAACGTTGTTTGTCAACGCTTGGACCATTCGTCAAACATCGTCGTGAGATGGACGGGGCGCCCAATTAGAACGCTAAGCTGAGCGTGGCTCACTACCAACTTGCGTCGACTGAAAGCACCTCTAATTATTATTGATACGAGCTCTACTCTCATTCCCTCGAGTTTACCGCACATCTGAATTTCTCTAACATACTCGGTATCGTAACACGGTATTATTATCGACATTGCAATGTTCTGTTCTGTACTTTAGTGCATAAAATCACGTAATTGCAACGGAACATCGGAGAGTTTGTAGTTGTTTATTTACGTTTTGTTCGTTGATGCTATGGTTATTAGTTATGAGCATAACAATGGGAAACCTTGCCGTTAATTAGTGCTTTTAGTTTTAATTAGCGCCGAGATGTCGATGCAACAGTTAATAAATGAGGTTCGGAATTTAATAATAAGGCTTACGTGACGGATATAGCACAGGAGTAAGGGCGCAGGTTTAAAGTTACATAAAGCTGTAAATATCGTGTAGTCTTTGTTGCTGTTTTTCTCGGAAAATCCAATATTTGTTGTTATATTCTTCATCAAAGTCAAGTAAGAGAATCTGTGGAACGCATTGATGAGACTGGACTACTACGTTATTCTACGAAATACAGCAGCAAATCGTACGAATATTAAATGGAAATTATTTCACATTTAAAACTGGCTTTCGACGAAGTTCGTATTGCAACAGGCTTGGATATCCTACTGCATGTTTGTAGCAGTGTAACAATTCCGTGAATCAATTACAGGTGTTTTAGCGACAGTCAACTGACAGCGGCAAAATGGACTCTGACGAATACCATCGATTTGACCTACTACTTTTTTGCTACCGTCAACAAATATTCAATGGAAATATAAACGCTTGTTTTTTACAATAGAAAATAACGAATATGCAGGGAAAACTAAATAAAATAAAACTAGGCGCACCGAAAATTTGTTTTTTGATAAAACTTCGCTGAATTCATTGATACGAAATTGTTATGAAAATGAAAACAATACTGAAAATAATGGCGCTATTGGATCCTTCGACTGGTTTTTCTTAGAAAATGTGAGTAACTGTTGAGTGGCTTAGTAAACTGGTTTTCCCGGTAAGTATTAACAGAAAGTATTGGTATAGCTGAATGCATAATGGGCGGAAAAATGTCAAGCGTAAGTGTATTAAAGTTGGGGCCGTTACCGCTGCGTGCCGCCGCTGATGTATGGCGGCGCGGACAAATTGAAAACAGTAGCAAATGGCCCGGTCGCGGCCCGCCGACCTCTCCACAGTAGTCGCACTTCCTGCTCTCTATATTTTCAGTAAAACAATACTTTTAAAGAAACATTTCGATATTTTTTTTACTATACTAATTATTATATCTACTTATCTACAATAATATAATAAAGAGATAAAGTTTTTTTTTTATTTGTAGGTGGTAATCTCTGAAAGTACAGAAAAAGTTTTAGCACTGACAGAAAGCTACTTTATTCCTGAGTGACATAGTCTATATTTTATGTACGCGGGCGAAAGCTCGTAAGCTATACATTAGTTGTATAATTATAATACACATTAATAACATTACGACTAATCTACTACTAAGCTAAGCCCACCTTAGTAGTCGAAAAATAAAGAATTATTATTGTAAAACAACTTCCGTAATTTGACAATATAAGTGTAACAATTTTGGTTTTAAGGTGACGGTAATTAAAAAGTGAAGTGTAATCAAATGATGTGTCTATTAATTTGTTTTAAACCAATTTATTTAATTTTTATTTTACATGATTTTAGCCATCCATTTTAATTTACAATCATTATTATACAAAAAGTCTATTTGAATTAATACAAGGTAAAATTTAGACTGAACAATATAAAGCTCTAGAAAAATTTCGTCCCCAAATAAGTATCACGTGTGCAATGTAGAAGGTGTTTTCTATTAGAATTGTATTCAATATATGTAGAGTTTCGTTCGCGCAGAAAATGGTTGCGGGACGCGTGAGCGGCGACCCTGCTTCACCCTCCTCCCTACACAGAATAAAATTATATCATCTACACAGCTCCACAACTCACGAATTAGCTGTGATAAACATGCACGATCAAATCTCTTAAGTAAACGAACACTTGAGAAAAACGACAGAGAAAAACATAATGGACGACTGTCAGGCTCAATTTTGTTAGGCTGTGACGCCAATTATTTTGATTTCTGTACGGTGCGGTAACCCAAGTATTGGGTAGTGGTGTACTTTGACAGTTGTGTCCAGTACTCTATTGTTGGTATAGCTCGTATTTTGTATGATATCAAGTAATTAGTGTCTACAAACAAAATCTCCATTTTCCATTTTAAAGTCCGGATTCGCATAAAAACCAAGCAAAAGGAATATCATAAGGGGTGTTTGTCCCTCGCAAATAGTTAGATTATATAAATAAGGCGGCCGGAATAGTTTGACCGATAGAGATCTGCGGGCAGCCCTAGCGGTACCCTCGACAAACCGTCTCCTACAAATTGACTCAGTTTTACGAAGATTTTTTTACTGATGTTATTACGAATATGTTACGTAAACTTTGAACGGGTGGTTAAATTTGCACTAGATTTTTGATATTGATGGAGCTCGTGGGGTAAGGTTTGTTCTGTTTTTCTGACTACTTACTGATATTTATCAGTAGTTGAATCGACGAATTATTATAGGTACTTATTAATATTAGTGACTAATCAGTTTTGCATATCACAAGTGGCTATACCCACACAGGTACGAGTTTCCTTGTCGTTATGCTGAATGAATACTGGTATTAAATAATATTAACACGGGGTACGTATCGTTGTACGAGTAATGTATATTTTGCGGTGTGGTTGGCGTGCGAGGCGGTAAGGCGATAGTGCGCGCCGCCTCGCCGCCCACCACTAAACTGGTTCCAGTTACGATTCTATCCTGTTTAGTGATACGTTACAAATTGATCCGATGACACCGACAACCTTTTTGTTCTGCTCATATTCCATGGAATCGTAACTGACAACATGCCCCGGTTCTAGTTAACTATCACAGTTTTTACATGCATTAAGAACTGCATCATTAAGCTCGAAATGAAAGAAAAAAAGAACCACGTAAGCCGCGCAAAATGATGCTTGTTGCCATTTTCAATGCAATTAGAGCGCTGCTTTTAATTACTGCGAATGAGAAGTTTTTAATAATGATTCATAGGATAATTAACCTCAGCCTATTAATTGATTCACTCGACTCAGATTTCGCATTGTGTTGAATTTAAATAAAATTGGTTGAAGCCAAAACTTAAGAATACGGCTACCGAAATTCGGCTAAGAAAATAAGAAATGCAATCTTGTAGTAGAATCAGACAAATAGCGGAATATCTGCAGTGACCAATTCAAATAGTAGGAACTATCGGGGTCCGCGCGCCCGGAGCCGGAGCCGGGATGGAATCCAATCAGCGAAACTAGTTTCTCTGATGCCTATCACTAAACTTTCACATTCAAAGATTTGTTTCTCTAGATTAAATCAAAGGCGAATTACAGTAGCGGCGAAAAAGAAATATGGCGAGTCCGGCCCCGCGTGAGGGCGGGGGTGTCCTGCTGAAATTGCTTTTCAATCCCTCGGTCTTTGGACTTGTAAAGAAGTTATTACCTTCCAAGGAGATAGCGCCGGGTCCGGCGATACGGATATATGTCTTTTTCATATGTAATATTCCTTTTTCGCGTTTTATTAATGGAAAATGTTTCGTGGGACAGTGCGGCCAGCTCTCGCCTTCGATATTAAAAAAGCCAGTGTCGACTTTGTGCGGCTTCTTTTATGAGATTGTCGTAAAGTAGTTTATGTTTCTTGGGTGCTCATGCGACACTCGCTTAATATATGTTATCATTTATAACATTACGACTTCTTGTTTTATTCTCTCTCTCGTCTTGACATGTGGCCTAATGGTTGGATCATTGGCAATATTTATGGGTTCAATATCGCATTGATAATTCGTTCGAATTCATCAAATATTAATTTTCGCACTGCGTTTCATGTACTCTGTACCTATAGCTACCTGTGTATACTGCTCGTTTGATAATGTTGCCTACTCTAATTAAGTCCACTACACCAATGTTTGGAATTAATTAGTGTATTGTTTAATTGGCATCTCTTGTTATCTGTTTGTTTGGTTTATTTATTCATTAGTGGTGTTTGTGACAGCTGCTGAGGCAGATGCTATTACGACAGATTGTATTACCCTGTGATTGTATACTTTTTTAAATATTGTTGTTATCTAAACTGAGTTGTTTGTCTTAATTGATTACCCTAGTTAGTTTAAATGATCCATTCATAATATTATGAAAGGGTTCTGTAAAGATTATTTTCATGAATGTTATATACGTTCTGTAGTAACTTGATCACATCACACACATCTAAATAAGTCATCATCATCATCGTCATTTCAGCTGAAAGATGTTCACTGTTGGACATAGGCCTCCCCCAAGTAATAAGTAGCTGTTCAAGTTTAGTAGGCTCACTCATCTTCATTGGTCTATTAGGCATTATAAGTAAGTAGGTACACTGTCTTCCATAAAAGTAATTTTTCGTCGCTTCTATTTTCCTTGTACGAAGTCAAGCAGCCCTAATTTCGAAAAGAAAGTGTCGTATAATCGTTCTCACCCAACAGGTGGCCGCACCAAGGATACCCGAATTATGGCGATGGAAATATCCTTTCTCACACACTTTTGTTGAGATAGACGTTTGATAAATTGTCTTGATGTGGAAATATTTTTCGAATAGGTTTGCTTCATAGTGTCGAGACTTTTGAACTATTAACCCAGGTAACGAGTGAGGTTGAAAGATCAAAACTATTAGGAAGTAATTCTCATTGCTTCTGGGCAATTGGTTACAAATAGTTGAGATTGCCATATTAAGGTAGGTGGTAGGTAAATTAGGAATAGCGGTCATTGATCCTCACACACCCCACATTTATTGACATTTTTAATTTAAAAAACGAAAATTAAGACGTAAAGCTGTCTTGAATAGACATCTATCATGATCCTTTTTCTAGTAATGAAAAACAGTTTATTGTTTGTTTTTCAGATATCCATGCTGAGGGAAAAGGTTAATGTACTTTATTCCAAATTTGTCTGTCGCCTACTTTAGCAATGCATTTTATAATGACAGCGACAAGGAGTAGATGAGATTCAATTATTTTTATTCTAGTTTTTGAATCTTAAGATCCTATGACCTACCTTTTATCCAAAACGGTGGTCGACAAAGTCAAACCCAAGTAAATACTTTAAATCTATGTTCTAACATTTTATTTCATACAGTCAGTAACAATGTAGAGGGCCCGATGGCATCAATCACAGGCCTGTAGAACAATGCGGCGGCTCGCTCCGGATTGATTACACCTGCCCGTCACGATTAATAGAATATTGTGTGTGATTCAAATTGAATTAGCCAACCATTGTCGAATTACGTGTATGTTTCCTACGGACTATTGCTTTTGAATATTTAGCAGCCAATTTAGATCGTGTTAGTATTGTGATTTGCGAATGATGTTAATATGGACTGCGGTAAGGTCTCTTGTGTGTACTATAGACCCACGTTGTGAGCTCATTACTATTTAAACCTCATCTATAGACGTTAAAATATACTTAGTCAATACATAGACCGTTGGTGAAGTTTATATTAATAACTGAAACTAAGTTTTTTCATATAAATATTTCAGGAACAGTTCAGTATTCTAATAACAGCGTTGCCGGCGTTGCGATTAATATAGGAACTAGTCAGATCATATTGAAACTTCCTCACTCAACATACGGAATTCTATGAAAAAAAAAAACTGATATTATTTTTCTAAATTGCTTTTTATGTTGCACATATAAAACCATGTTGGTTTTATTCACAAAAGAATTGTGTGGGGCAATCATCAATTCTTTTCGCTAAGCTTGTCTTAATCGTGAGTCATGCCATAGCGGAAAGGGTATGTCATGCTTAATTAGCGTGAAAAATATTCGTGAGAATTTCCAATTTTCATCTTCAATCGGTTTTGTGCGAGATTGAGTAAGCGTCTCTCCTGGTTTTCCAACCAATTGGCCGCGACTGTACCCCATGTATAGCGCGGCCGGCGGCCCAATATTTGCTTAGAACATTAAAAAGTACAGCCGAGTGCACTCGTGTTTGGGCAGCTGTCTGTCAGTTGCATGTTTGTACTCTGCTGCTTAATAATGCGTATTTAAAACTTTTTTCATGTAATTGGGGATGGTCCGGAAATTATTTTGTTTGAAATTATTTACGCTTGTTTTGATATGATAAATGTTTACTGAAAAATATTTGTTCTATAAATGAGCATAACGAATACACAATAATGACAGACATGTTTTTCTTTCAGGTAATTAAGCAGTAGAGGACGCTGTTAATGAGATCACGGCGGCTTTCAGTAAGTTATTTTAAGGGATATAGGATTACTTATTAGTAAACAACTATATCTTCCTCACTAATTAGGTCTTGCCCACAGCTTTGTTTGCGTGGTCTTTAGGATGAGAAACTTAATATCTGGGTCAAAGAAAATGTCGTAGGTATGCATAAAAAAAATAGTTGAAGACATTTTTGCTGATTAATTACGTCATCATTAGCAGAATTACGTAATTGATTAAATGCGATTCCTTCTCATCCAATTAGTGTTAGTATCGGGTATCAAATTAGTCAGTAACATCTCTTCTGAGAAGTGCAGATATGCAATGCTGAATTCTAGTGAATACATACAAGGTAGAGGTAGGTACGCAGACTATAAACACAAAGCGAGTTTCGTAAAGGATCGTGTAACGCTATACGGTTGTTAGACTAATTTAGGTGGAAGATCATCCACGTAATTAATCCACTTAGCAAGAGCCACGCGGTGGAGCTTTGAAACTGGATGCTCAAGTTGCTACTCCGAACCTTGGTTGGCCTCGCTACTACTCGTACCTGGGGTACTGAACGCAATAAATCAAGTTAATTTTAATCCTTTATAGAGAAGCACTTAGCACTCTTGAGCTTTGTTTCAAAATAATGCCTCTAATTGGTATTTGTTTGCTGCAGTAAAGTATTTTCTGTCTGGTTGGAGGCAATCTCTACTAGCGGAGAATGTAAGTGAAATACTTTTAAATAGGTAAATGAAGTCTTAGAAGATTTATTTGGAAACAGTATTGAACAAAATTAATTATAATAATGATTTATTTGTTTGACGAAAAACTAGGTAAGTACCTATCTAATATACCTAATTCACAAATAAATGCTACGAACAGAAGGTATTATGTACCGTCAGAGAGTAAAAGTGCAGTTGCACTCTACACTCTGTCTTCCCGTCTGATTATAATTTTGGTGTCTTCAAGGCTAGAGTGAATAGGCTCTTAATAAACTAGTGCGCCTCACCATCAACGATTGCATCACTGCTTACCATCTGGCGGGATTGCAGTCGAGTACTAGTTTGTAACAGATTAAAAAAATAAAATAAAATAAACAGTAGTAGAAGTTCAATGGGTGGATTATGCTACAAACTAAATCAGTCATGTTCCACGTGTCTAAAATTTATTTGTAGAAGAAGCTCAATACCTACTTTCTTCTAAAAATAAATTTTAGACCCTTTAACATTGGTAGTGCAACTGCACTTTTGACTGGCACTACATAAAAGTTTCAGTATCTAAAGCCGAACTAGGAGGAACCTGTACTTCGGCTTAAAGCGCCAACGCCCTCGTGATACATTCGATAACTTTACCGAAATACTTAAGTACATTTTACAATACCATTGAACACTCTGACATAGGTATGGCTTTGTAATAGTGATCTGAAAATAGCAATACTTAGTCATTATTATTTTATTAATAGGATATATTTTTTGGTTGGGAAATCATCTTCTAAATTCTTCGCTGTAGGCGAAGTGAAAGGGAATGTCATTGTTCAAATCATGGTATCCATTTAGGTACTTACATAAATTTTAAAAAGTGATTCTCTTCCGATTCTCTTTCCTCATAATTAAACAACCATTCGGAGTGACACCTACTGCAGTTGTATTAAGAAAAGTAAGTATAGAATAGGATTGCATACTATAACTCATCAGAAAACGTGTAAAACCCACATGTAGGTACAATTCATACTATGCATATTACCTACCAGTCATTGTTAAGTTCGATCCTCAGAATTATTGACATTATTCAACCATTCACACATTACGTATTATGTCATAATTTCTTTTGTGATTTTATTCTCATATTATACTATGAACTATGCGATGTCGAGTGCACAGAAATTTAGACCGAATGCAAATAGTGTTAAGGTACATAATGTGGATCTCGACACTCTGTGATCAGCCACCATTCACATAATAAAACGTCAATAATGCAATAGCAGTGTCGCACAATGAGCTATTGTGTGAGTCATTCCCTCTTCAAAATAAGCGTTTAATTAAAAACATACGACGACCATTTTTTTATTTCGACACTTGAGTATTGAGTGAGTGAGTGAGCAGGATTCGTTGGGGGCGCGGCGTGAATGTGAACTGATTATGTTCATTCATCTTTGAGAATTCAGAATTAACTGAATACTGGCTGATGAATTGACAAATTGATGATTCCTTTACAGATTTTTTTTGTTCGTCATTAGTTGTAATAGAAACAGAATTTATTCAAATTGTGTTATTGATTTTCAGCATAACCAATTATGTCCTCAATAGTACCTATTCATATCTATGTAGTTCATAATGAGTGTGGCATATCTAAAACAATCTAATCATCGTGTAAAATTTATGTGGTAGCTATTGGTAATTTCGAAACAGCGCTCTGTGGAAATCCTAGGTATGCTAATTATAGGAAATTAAATTAATTTAGTAACTAATTGGGGCGTTCAAATCAGAATAGTGGAATACCTTTGCGAGCATTGATTTAATCAAACGTCCAACATTGATCCAATATCGGTTGCAAATTGTTTTAATTATAATTAAGCGAACTGCTCCATGAAACACCTATTGTAGATAAGTGGTGTACTCGTAATTTGATTACGGAATTGATGGGTTTAACATGTTGGGAATTGTAAAAGTCACTTACATGTTTTTTGATCGATAGTGAATTACCCATGTGGAGTGCCATAGTACTGTTGGAAACGATTTTGGCCTCATTTATTTAATTTTAATAAGCGTAATGGTACGAAGGCAGACTTTAATACCTTAGACATTCTCTATCAGTCATCTTTGGGTGGTAGAGAGGCAACATGGCAGGTGCATAAAAAAGAAAATAATATTTATAAAACAAGGTAACAAAAGTATGTATACTTAAAATAATTTAATATAATAAATATATAAGTATAAAGGAAAGGCGTTTTTGAGACGATTCTGCTATTAGTGTAGAAAATAATACAGCATCTTCCGCTTACATGCATACTGGCCGTTGATATCAAGAGTAAGCGAATTTCACAGGAGGGTTCCGTATCTCATAGTGGATAATATTCTGGTCAGAAAGTGAGAAACATTCCCTATTCCTTGATTTAGTTAACTTTTAAGACACTGGAACGGAAATAGAGGCTTATTGGCACGTCCTTAACACATATAATACACACACAATGTAAAAATAGTCGTATAAACACGTATGTGATTAGAACTGCTTATATATCCAAACCATCATAGTCAAGTCTAGCCAAAGTCGACGGTGCGTGTGCTCCATGTACGCCTAAGGAGATGTCAGCAAAGTGGGGCCCCAGTAGAGCCAATGCCTGCTAGGACTGCGGGAATATTTGAAAGATTTACCGTGGACTTAGAACGACCACAGGTGGATCAGTGTGGGATAGTCAGTAAAAGTTTGACACGCCCTCTCCCTCCACACAGAGTGGAATAAGTTAATCGGTGATAGACCTCTAAAAAAGGGTCCTTAAGTCAAGAGTTAATATGTTACTTCTAGAAAAGCGAGGTCCATCGTCAACCACATCATCGCTTAGCACCAAGTGAGATAGTGGTAAGCGTGAGCCTACCAAAATAAAAAAAGGAAATACTGGCAAAGATTGAAATGGTATTTATATGACATTTACTTTTACACTAGTAAAAAAAAGACATGATATTTGAAAAAAATGCCGAGCACTCGTCTCTTTGTTCCCGCTCGAGATGTTTAACTGTTTCTTAACAAACAACACCGATAAATAATTAATTCAGGCTTATCTAAAAGCATAATTAATTTAATAATTGAAAACATTGACATACATCTATCGTTATTACATTTACCTAATTAATTTGTACATGTCATTTGCTAATTAGTTCTATGTTCTGTACTAGCAGGCTGGTAATGATTTTTCTATGATAGGAATGTTATGAAGAATTGGAGGGTCGTGTTTGTTAATGGATATTTATAGATTCTTTGTTGGTTTTGATGAAGTTTTTGTTTTTGTCCTTAATAAATACTTTTTTTTATATTTTAGTTCAGGTTTGTCGTAGTCGTTCTGACAGGTTTTTATATTACTGTGTCTGTTACTAACATCAAAAACAACTACTTTTGTTCTATGACTTAAAAAAAAATATTTTTATGTATGCGGGCAAAGCCGCAGGCAAAAGCTAGTGTACAAAAAAGTTTATATGACAAGTTTAGTTCTTTTTTCAGAGCCATTTTTTTGAGGGTGTGAATTAATCAAATATATTTTGTCACTCTGTGTGGACCGAGGGCGAGTTTCAGACTTACTGGCATTCTCTGACTCTTTCGAACGAACTTGAAGCCCATGAAACCGCGTGAATGTCTGGCAGGTATCGCTGTCAGCGATAAGACACAGAGTTATTTATAAGTTGCGTTACTTTTTAGGTGTACAATAAACTTTATTCTATTCGATTCTATTAGCGACTTCTTTTTCTCCTGTACCTTAATCGATTTTCAAAACATTTTTACACTGGCAACCTCTCAGGACTATATTACTAAATATTATAGCCTATGTCACTCAGGAATAAACCAGCTTTCTATCAGTCAAAATATTATAGCAATCGGACCAGTACTTTCAGAGATTACCTCTTACAAACAAAAAATCAGACCTTACATCTTTATAATACTAGCTTTTGCCCGCGCGGCTTCGCTCCCGCTCTTCCCTACTTCAGCCTACTATACCCTAATCTACCCTACTATACCCTACTCTACCCTACTCTACCCTACCCTACCCTACTCTACTCTACTTTACTCTACCCTACTCTACCCTACCCTACTCTACTCTACCTTACTCTACCCTCCTCTACCTTACTCTACCCTACACTACCCTAATTTTCATTTTTTTTTTTGACAGTTTTCTTTAAACCTCATATTAAAAACCACAAACAACTTCCTAAAGCCCAACAGGACCTACACCTCCTTAACCAATAATAAACTTAGCCGCGCATTAACTCCTTAATGTGAGTTAATCAGTTATTTAGTCCCTCAGTGCAGCGATCAATACGCGTCACGTTAGCTATGTCGAGTCACATTACTGACTGATTAGCCGTGTCAGTAACGCGTGTTATCCACTCAATTACCGACAACACGAATTAACCTCCGCTCAACTACTCTCAGATTATGCACTAGATATAATTTGTTTAATATCTGAACAGAGAACGCAGTCACGTTTGTAAGTGCAACGTTCTTATTTTCTGTTCACAATAGTTTGTGGCCCTTTTTATTTGAGATGGTTTATCATCATCATCATCATCATCATCATTTCAGCCGACAGACGTCCACTGCTGGACATAGGCCTCCCCCAAGCGTCGCCACAACGAACGATCTGTGCGTCCCGCATCCATCGGATTCCCGCTACCTTCACCAGGTCGTCAGTCCACCTTGTAGGAGGCCTTCCAACGCTGCGTTTTCCGGTACGCGGTCGCCACTCCAGAACCTTTCGGCCCCAACGGCCATCTGTTCTGCGAGCAATGTGCCCTGCCCATTGCCACTTAAGTTTGGCGATTCTTTGTGCTATTTCGGCAACCTTGGTTCTCCTGCGGATATCTTCATTTCTGATTCGATCACGCAAGGAAACTCCGAGCATAGCCCTTTCCATTGCTCTTTGAGTGACTTTAAGCCTTTTGATGAGGCCCATTGTGATGGTTTATAGTTTACTTAAATTTTTCCACGAGTTTACACATCGTCGGACAACGTAAATCCTTTTCACATTAATCTATCGTCATATAACTTGTCCCTATCTAGGTGGAGTGAAAAGGTGTATCAGGCTTTAACTTGTTGGTTCTTTCCGTTCCAGGGCATGTCTTTCAAGCATACCCGCTGCCCTAGCAGGATTTGACCATACTGGACCTGGGTCAGTTTGTTAACATTTCTTTGAGACCCGCATCCATTAACTCCGGCCTTGTTTTATTTAATAAGACGGCCAGACGACGAGCTATCAATTGTTCGTCTTCCGCATGTACACCTACTGTGACATCTCCTGCGGTGATTGTTTGGCCCGCTTATAAATAATGTTTACTATAATAGTGGAATTATTTAAATAATTTATTATATTACTTTTTTAAAGTTCTTAATTCTCTTTTATTTTAAGGTTGTTAATGCAAGCAAATATTCTAGGGTTTCAGATTGCATAATATTATTTTAATAATTTTTTTTTAGTTTTTTAACAAATTCTAACGAAATACGCTGCCGCCAAACTATTGTACTAATCGGCTGTTGATAAAAAAGAAGAAGGTCCCATATGCATTATAAGTAGATGTGTATACTGTACGAGTTGAAAATCGATCATACGATTCTGCTTGAAGGCTGGTCTCATAGGCGCGTGATATGGAAATATTTCCATATTTATTTCCTTATTTACTTACTTAAGTATGTCGTGCACAGTAAACACATCGTCAGAACACGTAAATCCCCTTCACCTTTATGTTTAAACCAGAAAATTTTTCACTTTTACCCAGCATTTACAACAATAGTTAAAAAAAATTGCCCTATGTATTTTTTTAAACATTGATAAGCTTGTGTTTGACCACTATCTCACCTGATGGTAAGCGATGATGTGGTCGACTTTTGAATTTTTTTGTTCTTTGATTGGCACGCACAGCTGACGCACGTGAGCACTATCTCACCTAGTACTAGTAAGCGATGATGTGGTCGACGATGGAGAACACTTGCCTAGAAATCATCTAGTAACTTAAAGACCTCCAGGTTGTATCTATCAAGGAACACAGACTCCGACAGGAAATTCCACTCCTTAGCTGTACGCTGCTGTATGCACAATAAATATGTTCCTTAAACTTTCTGCCAATAGGGTAGTGTCCAAGGTCAAAATAATTACATTTTATTTAGTCCGTATTTTAGAATAAAAAAAAATATTGGACACGTATTTTTTCTTTTTTCGATTATCTAAACAAAAAATAACAAAGATCTCCCATTAAAATTACGTGTGACGTCACCCCGTGCGAAAAAATGCAGCACGGCGTGACGTTGTACGTAATTTTAATGGGCTGTATCTTTGTCATTTTTCGTTTAATTTACAAATAAAAAAATACGTGTCCCTTATTTTTGAATAATCTAAAAGACGGACTAATTACATTTTTTACGGCAACTAGCCTATTACAGCTGTTGCCGCTGAGTAGCTGAGTGACTACATATTCCCTATTCTATGAAACAACACGCGAATATTGGATTGGAAAATATAATTGAAACGCAACTGGATTAATATCTGGGCATGAATCACGCGCGGCGGTATCTGCGCCACTAGGCGCTGTAACCGCATCGGTTAGGCATTGCACCAATAATACGCTCAATTAATTAGCTCGGAGACTGACGTGTTCAACGTACTTACCTAATTAATGTCCCAGAACCGAGCCAACAATACCGCTGTTATTATAATACCGCTAACTGCCACTGATTGAGTTACCTCACATAAACAATGTGCTCTAATACAACCACAATACGTTTTGATTAGCTAACTACATATTTATGATATCGATACGTTACTACATAATATGTATGCGGTGACAATACCCATTAATATCATCATTATTTAATTAATGCAATGAGTCGTGGAGCCCTTACGTTTAGTTCGTGTTTGCTCGATCAACGGAAGGGTTGGTTTGAAGTACTACAACGGAAAAAAACGTTTCAGTGAACGAAATTAAAGTTCTTGCCTTTGGGGGCAATTATCAAAGCTAACTTTTTTTAAAGGTGGTGTTGTTACTATCAAATGAAAAGCTCTTGTTGCAATGAAAACTTTTGTGTATTAGTTGTTAAATTGTTTAAACTAGCATCTACGAGCGGTTTCGCCTGCGTGAAAGTAGATAGTTATGGTATGATGTAAATCCATTCAGCCTTTTGAGCGTGAAGGACACACAAATATATACAAACTTATGCATTTATAATATTAGTGCGATGTTCTTGCTTGTCCAGTTCTTGATTAAACAAATATCTCACAGATATAAGCAATACTTTAGTTGTCACCATAAATTGATTAATCCGACATTTCGAGTTTTCCTCAACAGCATCCGTGGTCACACGTTGTCCGATTGATTAATCCAGTGATTCTCGGTTGCCTGCTATGTCGCTTTGATATTCAATTTAATTTAATTAATTTTAGTGACGCGTTACGCGTTGTCAAATTAATATTGTTATGAGTAGAATATAACGTCAATAAGTCACCTTCGACCCACAAAATACGAGGGGAGAGGGGAACAATTTAGCAGCAATTTTAATAATAAGTCCCTGGTATTTCTATTATAGCAGGCAGGCGATCAGGTGGGCTCCGCGAGGGGTTTAATAACTCACGATTAGCCTATTGGAATCGCTCTGAATGTTTGCTATTTTTTCTATATTGCATGTACGAGCGCTTAACTGAATGGAAATTAAAAATTGTTTGCAGTAGTTGTGAAATAGCTGACATTATCTAAACAAAAGTGTCAATTATATTGAGCTGTGTTTTGTATTGCGGTTTTGTTATTTATTATTTTATAGTTAGAGGACATTGAATTTGAGTTTTGAAGATTGGATTTAAAATTGTAACAGGTTATTCTTAGTAGATTAGGTTCTACAAAGAATAATTCATAAGACTGCAGAAGCACAAAAAATTGTAACTTATGAAAATAAAGTAGGCAATGATAACTTAACTTTAATAAATCATAAAACGATAACAAAATTAAAATATTTCATCATTATAGTTAGTGGTGGCCGCGAGAATTTTAATTAAAAATGATAACGCGTAATGTGCAGTGTGTCGACTCCCTTCATGGTTGGGGTGTTTTTTAATTATTAAAATTCTACGCCGGCGGCGTCTGCCGATATTGCTTTGATATGGTAACACTGCCTATTACTGGCATGCATCGCACTGATTGATCAATTACATTACATTATTTGTAATTAAATTAAACGCAGATGCAAGCCAATGCGATGTATTCATAAAAATCTAATTGGGCCGTCAGTTATTCACGAAGACACTTTGTTTTCCTTTGCTACTAAAAGGAAGACAATACAATGCATTGGAATTTTGCGTGACTTCATGTCTTGGGTTTACTTTTTACCTAGAAGTGACGTCACGAGCTTGCATACTTTGATGCGTGGCAGTTTCATTGATGATCAACAAAAAAAATGTCCTATATTTTTGATACGCGATGAACGTGAGACTTACTTACTAGACCGTTCGTTGTAGTGGCCTTCTGGGAAGCTTATGTCCAACAGTGAACGTCGTTCAGCTGAAATGATGATGATGATGACAGTTTTGATAAGACCACCAAATAGTTGTTTTTTATTTAGTAATGTAATGGAGGTGTTTAGCCATTATTTGTGTTTAGATTCAGGCTGAGGATTAAATGGTGGCGAATGCAAATTAAAAGCGGTTTGATTTGAACCTGCTCGTTCAGTTGTGGGCGCTAGTGTTGGCACGCGATGGCTTTGTTGCTGGTAGTGTTTTCTTAAGACCGGTTGGAATTGTCCAGTCTTTTGTAATAATCTGTGGGTAGAAAATAAACTCTGTTCTGGAATGGCGACCGCGTACCGAAAGACGCAGCGTTGAAAGGCCTCCTACATTGTGGATCGATGACCTGGTGGAAACGCAAAGGATCGTTCATTGTGGCGTTCATTGAGGAGAAAGTGTATTTTGTTAACCTCACTTCATTTGAC
This sequence comes from Mythimna ferrago, assembly GCA_910589285.2. Classification (NCBI taxonomy): domain Eukaryota; kingdom Metazoa; phylum Arthropoda; class Insecta; order Lepidoptera; family Noctuidae; genus Mythimna; species Mythimna ferrago. The sequence goes on along the minus strand of OU342682.1, from coordinate 17,915,052 downwards.
GTAGAGAGACAACAACAACAATATCAACATTTGGATGCAAGTAGGTACATGAATAACTCTACCTAATTCCGAACTCTGATTATAACCCGTTTAAATTCGGTAGTGAATATGAAAAGATATAATATCACAGAAAAAAGACAGCTTTGACTTTTGTCTTATTATACTAGTTTACCAATTAATATTTTAATGACACATTTCATGATTCGGAATCTAATAAGATCGCTAAAACATTTTAACAAGCAGTAAAGTAAAAAGTTTGAAAGATACAATAAAATTTAATGGTTATCTTAAGCGCTCTGTGTACCGCGAGCCTGCTATTGTGAACACAACGATTCTTATTAAATTCTCATAAAACAAAATACCTAACAGCGAGACGGGTATTTTTTCAATGAGATGCGAAGTACCGACGAATACTCGTAACCGAACGAAAAGTATTACTTGTTGCTATGTCTCTCTTCATACTTTCGTTCGTGTTTTAAACTCTAATCCGAGACCCTAAAAACGTCTACTTAAGAGCCGGTTGTAGTGACTGAGTATTTTGTATCAGCTCCGCCCGAGTCTATGTTTATAACAGCGGTTTTATTTTTATACAAAACAAAAAAACAATAACTATTCAAGCATTTTGTTACTTTTAAAAAACAAACGTTATTATTTTTTGTAACTTTCAAATATTTCCGTGACGTATTCTCGTAGACATACACGTTTGGAATCGTAAGTTAGGGTCATTTTCGCGATTTTTTTTTATCGAGCCAACTAATTTTTATGTATTATGTTTTGAATTTTCCCCGGCGGTTGGTCATATAGTTAATTGTATTAAAAAAGTTTTTCATGGTGTCCTTTTTTATTTTGTGAATTTCAGAGGACAAAAAATGTTCAAAATGAGTAGAACCTGGCCTTAATGCAGAACAGAGAAATCTTACTCAATTGAAAACCAACTGTTTTTCGACTAGTTTTTATTGAAGGTTGCCAAAATCGTCGAATTGGTCACGACTGTCCGTTTCTAGTTTACACAAACAACTCTATAGTTTATTGTTAGGCACGTCAGTTTTTTTTTTGTAGTGCGTCGTGCGCAGTCGGTATCACAGACCCGTACCTACGCGGGGTTTGCGAAATGAAAATAATAACGGAATGTTTTAATTTCCCTGCGAGTGACAGGTCACGTGCCCCCTCCCCCGCGACCCGCGCCCCAACTGTCATCGTCACTGCTGCGGACAATTAGCCTGCTCATGAGATTAAACAAGTACAGTGCGCATGTTTGCCTGATTTTTTTTTATTCAACCGGTTTGCATCGCCCGCAGTGTACCCTTGTCATGTTAGACGCAAATGGCTGGATTCTAGTGAATAGTATGAGAGATATGACAAGCATGAGTAACGCACACGTACTGTGTTCACATGACTAATATGGGTAATGATTTAATAAACAACCTTTAAGTACATTGTTTAGGGACAATAATAGATTATTTGCAAGTCTGGATATAACATTAAAGTTACCAAAAAATAAAAGACCCATTTTGACATATTCGAACTACCTAGCGGGTTGTCCGGTGAAATGTAACTACTACTAAAATAGCTACTACTACCTAGTCCTCCTTGCGTCGTATTCCTCAATGCTGAGGGTCGTGACCTCCCTGCTTCATCACTTTAACCTTTATGATATTCCTCCATCTGTTTCTGTCTCTGGCGGTGTGAAGGGCATCGTAGAGTCAAGAGCGGTGCGGATCTGGTCGGACCAACGTATTGGGCTGCGCCCGCGAGGCCTTTTTCCATCCACTTTACCGGTCACAATGAGCCTTTCGTAGTTGCCACCGTCCTTTCTTGCAATGTGACCGAAGTATTGCAGAACCTTGCGAAGACACTCGGACGATAGCCGTGAGGCGATTTTAAGTTCTTGCAAAATGGATACGTTGGTCCGAAATGCTGTCCAAGGGACGCGGAGTATCCTTCTCCAGCACCACATCTCAAAGGCGTTGATGCGTTTGCGGTCTGCAGCTTTTAGCGACTAAGTCTCAGCGCCATACGAAAAGATCGAGAAGACTAGTGTCCGTACCAGTTTGGTTTTGGTCTTTACGGAGATGTTGCGATCCCTCCAGAGTTTACTAAGCTGAGACATAGCGCTCTTTGCCATGCCAATTCTCTTGCTACTACTACACCGGACCCCTAATTATTATTTTATTATTTCTGTCAGTTTCGTTTCAAGTTACATTCTAGGGTCTTTCTCATATGTCAAAACGGACCTTTCATTTTTTAATGAGTCTACAATCGATCGAATCTAAGGAAATCAGCAATTTTTTTAATGCCAGTAATATTGTACATATGTATATCAGCGACCAAGAAAGCACATATAAACAAACTAATTTAATACGAAGTTATTTCCGAGGCTAGTAACAGCTAATTAAGTAATTATCGTGTGTTTGTTCCAACATGTCAGTTCAGAGAAGCGTGCTTATTTACTCCGACAAATAAATGAGCAAATCCTTTAATTAATTCATAACATGTTTCGATGAGATTTCTTCACGTTTCAATTTAGAGAGGCGATTACCAATAAAGGCGCACGAGCGGAAAATTAAGTGCGATTGTTGCAAGTGTTAGGAGTTTGTGAGTGGCCTCCGCACAATGCGGGGATTAAGGGCCTAGCTTCCATTTAGTGTCATGAAACAGTGACTTTCTGAAGCCTATTAAAAAGAAGTTGAGAAGTTGTTGTTGAACTGAAGTTGTGTTACTTTTTTTGGTGTAAAATAAAGTTTATTCTATTCTATTCTACTCCTCGGCAACGACTGGGTTGATTGATACAAAAAAAATATAAATTAATTTACAACATTATCAACATATGACATTTTCGTATGAATGACTAATACTTTAGCGAAAAAAAAAATTACAACATGATATATAATTTTTCGCTTGTTTGTTCTTCAAAATGTACATAGCGCATGTAAATCAATCAATATTTTGCAAAGAAAATGGTTTTAAAGGTGAGCGAAGCTTTATGTGGGCACAGGCGGCAGAACGAGTTTGTGTGCATTTAATTCCGCCCTAATGTTCAAGGGACTATACGTCTTAAGAATACACACTGATTTAGGCTGTTTATAGACCATTCACATTGCTTTTAGTGATCAATCTTTGGTATTGAATTTATGAAAAAAGAGACCAATGTAGCTCAACCCTAATGTCCCTTGCGTAACAATGGTACCGTCTGCAACAAAATAAATAGACTTACACTAATGATGAACAGTGAAGACGATGGAGACGTAGAATCTTCTCTTAATTGCGGGCACGTTAAAAGACATTGTCGTTTAAAAAAATTGGCAGATGTTTGTCTAGATGAATGACACAGGTTATTACGACAAACAACAACTTCAATGCGTGTATGCAAACGAAACGAAGGGGCCAAAAGGCGTATAAACGTATAATAGACGTGTTGCAATTCGGCCCAATTAAAATTAATTAGCTACAGAACACTGTGTGCAAACCGAAGCAACAAATCAACGAAAGATACAACTTCGGATAGCGGCCGAGGATAAGGACACGGACCCTGCATTAGGACAACACATTGCAAAACCAATTTTAAATTTAAAGACCTAAAGTTTAAATTGTTTTTCGTTAATCAGTTACCAGTTTCATTTTTCATCTAGAAATATTTTGTTTGTCTGGTCATGTTTCGATAGGTCATAAGTTATTTTAATTGAACAATATGTGTAATAAGTTTAAAGTAGAAATAAATAACTGCTGTCTGACCTTCGACAGCCAATTAATATAAGAAGCCCTTAGAGAATACAGCGCTAAGATTTTAAAGAAGGAAAATAAGTTTTCAGTTATGAAAGGAAAATCGTGTTTTTTTTTCACTGTAGGAATAACTTAATCTGTATCGTGGACACAAACATGTAAACTCACATACACAAGACACAGACCCGGAACACCTGTCTGTCTGTAGGCCAGCCATACAAATATTTTGTTCCGTGCGGGAATCGAGCCCGCGACACGCAGTGTAGTACTTAATCGCTAAACAGCTGCGCCAACGGTGCCGTCAAAAAAATATACCTGTTACAGGATGTATGAATACTATACATATAGACATCATCGTCATCATCATCAGCCTTTTCAATGTTCCCACTGCTGGGACTCAAGCCTCCTCTATAGAAGAGGGAATGGGCCGTAATCCACCACGCGGGCCCAGCGCGGGTTGGTGAATGTCACATGTCTTCGAATTTTTAGTTCTAGGACATGCCGGTTTCCTCACGATGTATTCCTTCACCGTTTTGAGAGCAGTGGTGATGAAATAAATTACACAAAGAAATACGCCTGGCTGGGTTCGAACCCGCGACCTACAACTCGTAAGTCGGGGCCGTTACCACTCGGCCACCACTGCTCTCATACATATAGTATCGTTTGCTAATTAGTAAATATAACGTCGTTCCTGTTATTTTTATACCAGACAAATCCTAAATATTCATAGAGATGTCTTGTAAATTGGAACTGTTATAAAGTAACGGTTATTTTCGTAGTCAATTCATCATTGTGGCGTGCGGGAGGAGACGTTGTTCATCATAACCGGTGCGATTGCCAAAATAACTTGTATTCCTTGTGAACGGTGATTTATGACGCTCGCCTGTTAATTACGATCTTAGTTATGTCGTGTTTAGGTCAGTTCTGTTGGCCATTACATCTATCATTCATCGGAAGATAATTTTTAAGTAGTCATTAAAATTACGCAGGATTTTATGTTTATTTTTATTAATGACTACTGTTACAGGCAACTTCGTTTGTGTGGAGTTTAAGAACGTTGCTCTCCTTTTTGAGACAATTTCCCTCTCCACCCCTGGGAATTAAGTCGTGTTCCTATTGAAAAGTTACTCTTTATAACATCAGCTATCAGCTATCTACCAGTGAAAGTTCTGTCAAAATTGTTTCAGCCTGCTCGGAGATTAGCTGGAACAATCAGACGGACACAAAAATTAAAAAAAATGCATTTTTGTTATAGTTATCGAATATGCTATACGCATTTAGAATAAACATTATGTTTTATTTATAAGTACATGTATATGATAATAAAACGTTAAGTAATAAAAAGTTTTTTTTTTCTAAAATTATTTAGTAGGTACTTTTTTTGGCTACCGTACAGACCTAATGAATATGAACTCAACACATGACTGTACCTTACACTGCCACTAAAAATAAAACAGCACCGGGCAAATTATGTAATCTAAACGCAACTTAGCAAAGGTCACATCACACATTACGACCTTTATTAAACTCAGGTGTCATTACGTATAAAAATCCCGGCTATTCAATTAGCGGGAAAGCTGGGCGCAGGGCGAGGGGCGGGGCCTAATAAACATAATATAAATAATCTGTGGCGATAAATCTGCAGCGCTTTACGGCAGGAGTGGGTTGTCACTCCGTCTAATTAGCGCTAGTGCTGTAAGCGCGATTCAGCGGTCAAGCGCTGGAAATTGGATGGAGTAGTGTAGTGTTATGAAATGCTGGTCGGAAAGAGAATAATCCTTTAGGGTTCATTTAGATTTTGTTCTAGAAAGCTTCGCGCTAAGAACTGCGGAAATGTTTGGTAGAGTTACCGTGAGCCTGGAACGTAAAGGTGGATTTTAGTCAGTAAAAGTCTGACAATTCCTCTTGCTCGAATCATAGTGGGAGAAGTTGATGATGAACTAAGAGATAGAAAATGTATAGCATAGAGGCTGAATTACCTAGGCTTTTAGCTGATAAATTACGATAAGATGACACCTATATATACTTATAGTTTCGATGATTTAATTTACCTGAGAAAAATTATTTAGGTTAACCATCGATATATTTAAAATAGGAAAAAAAGATGCCTCATACGGTTGGCATATTATTTTCTATGTAACATTACAGCGCTGTAGCGGCTTAGCGGTCGCGTCTCCCGTCAAAGCACTCTTCATCAGGCTTAGTTAATTATGAGGACATATCAGCTTTATTATAATTACTCATTTTAATGTCGCTGCGCCTAGCGCCGCCGCGCCGTATCGTGCCGAGTCGAGTTCGCCGTACGTACCTATACTATACTAAAGGGCCTTCGCTCACGACTTTTTGTAGCGATGCTGTCGCACGTTTCGTAAGCGCGCGACAGCATCGCTACTAACGCGCTTTAGTAGCATTTGCAAGCGCTATAGAAAAAATGCCAACGCGCTACAGCCCCCCTAGCCAAGTTACAATCGAATTCCGTTCTCTAATCGGTAACGCCTCGGTGACAGCAATTGTAGAAAACGATAAGTTGGTAGCCATGTTGACGCGCCTGAGTCGGCCGCTCGTTCTACAATGTAGCGTTTGTAAAACAAAGGATGTAGCGTTAAATATTGTAGAAACGATTTTGAACGATGTGAACTTGGCTACGAATTGTGTATTCGTTTGTTCTGACCACGCGACTTTACGTTGAGATGACGTCATTCCCATACGTTTCATCACTTTTCGACAGCGTTAACGATTGCAGAATAACAACTTGGCTAAGCGTGCAGCATCGCGCCTGTATCGAAGCGAACGCGCTACGGTATCGCTACAAAAACTTGCCGTAGGCGAGGGCCCTAAGACTCATTCAAATGAACACTGACTCTAACTTTTCGAGGCCTCACTTAAAAAATGACAAAAGAAAAACATTGTCATCCTGACAAAAGTCACCAGTGCGCACTAGCTCAGTAGTGTGTAGTCTCATTCAAATGAACACTGAATCTAAACTTTCGAGGCCTCACTTAAGAGCTAGCGCACACTGGTGACTTTGGTCAAAGTGACTTTTGGTTTACTGTCACCGTGCTCATGAACCCAATATGTGGTGCGCGAACTTTAACACGTGACAGTTGGTTAAAAAATGACAAAAAAAAAATATTGTCAGCCTGACAAAAGTCACCAGTGCGCGCTAGCTCAGTAGTCGGTAGTCTTATTCAAATGAACATTGACTCTAACCTTGCGAGGCCGCACTTAAGAGCTAGCGCGCACTGGAGACTTTTGGTTTACTGTCACCGTGCATATGAACCCAACGTGTGGTGCGCGCACTTGAACACGTGATAGATGGGTAAAAAATGACAATACTGTCACCCTGACAAAAGTCGCTCGCTAGCTCGTAGGCAGGGCGCAAACGTGTGTCTTGTGTCAGATATAAGCTATCGATGATATTTTGATTTCTATAGAACAAGTATGAATTAATCCACTCCCCGCGCTTATGTAAACATTTTTTGTGTCTAGTTTCTTCCACGTGACACATACTCATGACGATCAAAAAGTGTTTGGTGTCGGTAACTGAAAACTAAAAGTGTCTACATATGTGCAGCGCCTAAGTCTCATTCAAATGAACACTGACTGTAACCTTTCGAGGCCTCACTTAACTCGACTCAGTAACTAACTCAAATTCTAATACTAATAGCATTTAAAAGCCATTAATGATCTCAATTACAGAATAAACGCTAATTGGAAAACGGGTATCCATTAAGAGGTTTAATAATATACGGACGGTAATTGTTATTGTAAGGTTGAAAGTTCGTATAGTACAGAGCTGGTATTATACTCTTGTACGATTCGTTTTAATTGCTCGTTATTATTGCTCGACATCTCATTAGCTACAATGTGAAGTAGTTTTAAAATAATTGGGCAACGTTTGTATGAAATTATTAATACGATACGTAGGTACCTGTATAGCGGTCATTAATTTGCAGGATATTGAAATCACTTGAAATTATACGGGTAGGTACAGTCTGTCTAAAACGATTTGGATTTTTTTAAACGAATTAAAAAATAGTATATAGGGTGACTGGTAATTAGTGTACGATACTTAAACACGTGATTGTGCACATGATAACCAACAACTTTTACTATGGGAACCTTAGAGCATTAAAATGGGAACAAACCCGAAATCGCGAAAAAAATCAGCTGTTCAGTACATTCATGTTTCTCTAATGTAATAAACAGCTGATATTTTTTTTCGCGATTTTGGCTTTGCTCCCATAATAAAAATTGTTTGTTATCATGAGTGCAATCACGTGTTTAAGTATCGTACACTAATTGCCAGTCACCCTGTATACATACATACTATTTATAAGATTATATTAAACAATGATCATCTCTTTACAACTTTGATTGTTGAACCAGTGTTGACTTCATCAGATTTCAAGAATTTGATTAGATTACCGTCGTTTGTTTTTTAGACAGACTATAACTAACATGGTAGCAGCCACAGAAAAGATGAAAGAGGTTAAAAGGAAATACTTTCCGATTTGTACTACGAGTGTCGCCGCTTGTCTCACACCCTTTAACTCCACTACAGGCAATAAACTAATACGAACGCGCATTACGCAACTAACAGACCACGCACACTTAGATCGCAAGTTTGCTATTGGTAGTTGAACTATGAGCATTGCCCTACTTTGTAGCAAGGACATTCTAACCTCTTTCATCTGTCCTGTAAACTACAACGTGGAATACTTTTAAAATAATTGGGCAACGTATGTATGAAATTATTAATACGATACGTAGGTACCTGTATAGCGGTCATTAATTTGCAGGATATTGAAATCACTTGAAATTATACGGGTACCTAACATGGCAGCAGCAATTAACTTTACGGTTAAAAAATTACTACATATTGATCGGGTTCGCTCACTGAATACATGTTACGCTTTCACCGAATAAGTGGTTTCCGTCGAGGACCTTTGGCCATTTTTTTTACTCTATAATTAGTAATAGAGTAAAAAAAATGGCCAAGTGCGAGTCGGGCTCGCGCTTGAAGGGTTCCGTACCATTATTTAGAAATACGCCAAAAAAATCATGTCTGTAAGGGAGGCCTCTTAAATATTTATTTTATTCTACTTTTAGCGGCTTTTATTTGTTGCTATAGCGGCAACAGAAATACATAATCTCTGAAAATTTCAACTGTCTAACTATCACGGTTCATGAGATATAGCCTGGTGAAAGACGGACAAAGAGACGGATGGAGAGCGTAGTCTTAGTAATAGGGTCTTGGCGCCTTTGGGTACGGAACCCTAAAAAATAATAACATAGTTGCCATCTACAATTAATAAAAAAAAAAATAAGAAATGAAATAATAAAAATAAATTTCAACTGTCTAACTGTCACTGTTTATGAGATACAGCCTGGTGAAAGACGGACAAAGAGACGGATGAAGAGCGTAGTCTTAGTAATAGGGTCTCGGAGCCTTTAGGTACGGAACTCTAAAAAATAATAACATAGTTGCCAGCTACAGTTAATCGGGTTTAAAGCCGGAGCGGTAGGTGTTACATTGCGCACAGTTGTCAGGGCGTCCCGCGGCCGGTATCACTTGCACGCACCATTACCTCCATAATTTAATTAGTTTGGAGTGATCATTTCATTAATAGAGGCGATATTTGGCGAGCGAGAGCGCTCACCCGCGGCTTTGTCAATTTTAATTAAAGCCCGATAGGTGGACCGAAATGTTGGAATTCTTCATTAATTAGTCCGGCTCGAGATTTCTAATAATTTAATTAATGGAGGGAGTTAATAAGCCCGCGGCCATCCTGCAGGTATTCCTGTAACGCGTCGCCGACCTCGTGTTACACATTCATTTGTTCAAGTATGTGCGCCTAAATGTGGCACCTCCCTAATATGGCGCATATTCCGATACTAGCTGTGATATTGATACATAGATTGAAGATACCAGAATTCCTGGTATCTGATGTAGTGTCGTATTATAACTGGAATTATGAAAATGTGAATTTGATAAAAGTAGAAATTTGATCCCTATGATGTGTGAATTTAGAGCTGATTTAAATTAAATTGTGACAATATTATTAGATGGGTAATATAACCTCGAGTATAAGGCCGCGTGCTAACGGCCCCGACTTACGAGTTGTAGGTCGCGGGTTCAAACCCAGCCAGGCGCATTACTTTGTGTAATTTATTTCATCAACACTGCTCTCAAAACGGTGAAGGAAAACATCTTGAGGAAACCGGCACGTCCTAGAACCAAAAATTCGAAGGCATGTGACATTCACCAACTCGCACTGGGCCCGCGTGATGGATTACGACCCATTCCCTTTCCTAGAGAGGAGGCCAGAGCCCAACAGTGGGAACATTATAAGGCCGACTATACTATGGGTATAGTAACTCCTTTCTGATCGATGTATGTTGATCCTGTATGCTAGATTTCTAAAGCCAAAATCTATAATAAATAGTTTGTCATCACTTACATCATTTCTATGGTCATGGTCATAGGTAAGTCATACATGATTCATTTATCAAACATAAATTAAATCCATACAGACAACAATACAATGTCTTCTTCAAACAAAGTAGAGGTATATTATGGGTAGGTATATCGCATAAAACATAATTTATAACTAAGAAAATTGCTGAATAAACCTGTAATAATACAACGTACGACAGTTTAATAATGAATCAGTGGCTCCCCGGTATACCGTTGTCTGTACTTATGAAATTGCACACTATTACGAGGAAACCCGCGGTATGCGCTGGCGTAGCTAACAAAGGGCTAAGCGGGGTAGTGCCCCGGGGCCCCTAGTGTGGGGCCCTAAGCTGGGAGCCTCAAAACCGGACTATCAAACCTCTTATTGAACTACCGAAATTTTTTTTCCATTTTCGAAATCTTAGTGAAATAGGTTAGGGGTCTTTAAGTCAAGAGTGTATAGGTTACTTTTAGGCAACCGAGATCCATCTTCAACTACATCATCGCTTACCATCAGGTGAGATGTTGGTCAAACGCGAGCCTATTAATAATAATAAAAAGTTTGCAACATTACTTTAATCATGGCAATCGCTTTAGTCAGTAAAAGTCTGACTGACTTCCCGTGTAAAAAAAATATAGTTTAAAAAAACTAAAAAAAACACGCTTTTATAGCATATCAAACTAAAAAGTGTAAAATAAATGAACGAAATATATTAATATCATTGTGAAAAAAGCGTGGGGCGCTTTGTGCCATATTTTTCGTAAATCGAGCACCCCACGCTTTTTTCACAGTGATATTAATATATTTCGTTCATTTATTTTACACTTTTTAGTTTGATATGCTATAAAAGCGTGTTTTTTTTTTTAGTTTTTTTAAACTATATTTTTCACTAAAAAAAAAACGGATTATTGTATTGTCACCGGTCTTTGATGGGTGTGCAAAGTTTAAAGAAAATCTGATCGCCCAAAGTAGGTCAAAATCGAGCTCAAAGGCGTTGATTACAAACATACAGGTGAAGCTAATATAAGCGTGTTAAAAAGGGGCTCCAGTTTTTTTTTTCCCCAAGTCTGTTGGTTTTCAAGCTACGCCACTGGCGGTATGGACTATGTACGGATCCGCTTGTCGAACCAAATGACATGCAATTGTCGAAGAGCCCTTTTAAAGTAGAATGTCAAGCAAATTGCCGACTTTTATGCTATAATCTACGGAATATCGAATTACTGACATGGACTTACGAAGAATTTGTTTATGTCAGAGAGAATTGCTAATATTGAGGACGACTTGCATAGATATCATCTATTTATATAGATTTTTTATCTTCAGTGTAAAAGTCAACTTGTTTTTTTTTGGCCATTTGGTTTTTTTTATACAGAATTAAAACGATTTCATTTTAGTACCCATTACTATAGATCTGGATTTTAGATAAATTGTTAAAGGTTAAAACGTGATTCTAGATGAATATCTTAAAAAAATGTGACTTTATTGTACTTATTTAAATAATATAATAATAAAAAATAATTAATTCTGACTTATAAATAAAGACCCATAACGCGTGCTGCTTCCCACGCTAAATGGCAATGACCAACCTCTGCATCAGGAACGACCCTGAGCGGGAGTCTCCAGAATAATGACCTAAAGGGGTCATTATTCTGGAGACTCCCGCTCTGGGTCGTGTCGTGTCGAATATACCCGACGGAGGTCCGACCCTGAGCGGGAGTCTCCAGAATAATGACGGGGTCATTATTCTGGAGACTCCCGCTCAGGGTCGTTCCTGATGCAGAGGTTGGTCATTGCCATTTAGCGTGGGAAGTAGCACACGTTATGGGTCTTTATTTATATGACGGGGTCATTATTCTGGAGACTCCCGCTCAGGGTCGGACCTCCGTCGGGTATATTCGACAAAAACTGTCGCGTTTATTCCGTCACGGTCGTAATTCCACGACTAAATGCTCCATCTCGTCAGCTATGGTGGGGATTGAAAAGCTAAACGAGATTGAGTATAGTCGCAAACACACAACCTTAGTGAATAGGACGCGAAAACACTCGTCGGAACTATCCGACGCGGGTGGGTAAAGGATTAAATGACACTAGGATGGAATGATGGAATACCTCTGACACTATCTCCCGCTCCGCCCAAGAGCGGGGGTTGTCATAAGATGATATTTCCCACCGAAAAAAAAAAAAAAAAAAAAGGTGATGGATGGCTAGGTGAGAGTAGTGGTGGCTAAGTGGTATTGGCCCCGACTTACGAGTTGTAGGTCGCGGGTTCAAACCCTGCCAGGCGCATTCATTACTTTGTGTAATTTACTTCATTACCACTGCTCTCAAAACGGTGAAGGAAAAAATCAAATCAAAAATTCGAAGACATGTGACATTCAGCATACGCACTGGGCTCGCGTGGTGGTTACGGACCATTCCCTCTACTAGAGAGGAGGCCTGAGTCCCAGCTGTGGGAACATTAAAAAGGCTGATGACGAGGATAGAATACTATGATGTACCCTGCCTTCAAGACGTTTACACACTGAATGCCCAATAAACACTTACGAGGATATTCTCTCAAGCTATAGGGTAATGCATTCAGGAAGAAGCCATTGAAGCAATTCAGACCTAACCATGTTGTAATAACATGAAAGAGGCTCCCGGAAAGTGTTGTTAAAGCTCCTACACTGAACTGCTTCAAAACTGTGTTGGATGGACTAAATGTCTCAAATTATTTGAAACACACTCATCAGACAAAGCTGCTAGTGAGACTTAAATCATAGATAGCATAATCAGCCTATTAATGTTCCCACTGCTGGGACTCTGGCCTCCTCGAGGGTAATGGGTCGTAATACACCACGCGGGCCCAGTGCGGGTTGGTGAATGTCACATATCTTCGAATTTTTAATTCTAGGACATGTCTGTTTCCTCACGAAAATTCACCGTTTAGAGAGCAGTGTTGATGAAATAAATTACACAAAGTAATGCGCCTGGCAGGGTTTGAACCCGCGACCTACAACTCGTAAGTCGGGGCCATTACCACTCAGCCACCACTGCTCTCGCTTGTAAATACTAATCCTTACTAATATTATAAAAGCGAAAGTGAGTTTGTTTGTTTATTTGTTACGTCTTCACGCCTAAATGGCAAAACCGATTTTGATGAATTTTGGTACAGAGATAGTTCTCACGCGGACAAATCCGCGAGTAAAAGCTAGTCATATATAAATCATAGATACTAATATTATAAAGGTTACGTTAACTTACGTTTGTTACTTTTCCACGTTTAAATTTCGATGAATATTGGTACATGGGTAGTCAATGTCCTGATAGTACATACGATACTTTTTATCAGGGGTGTAGGTTACCTACACTCCTGATAACTAGTACTCATAGCACAAGCTCTGATTAGTTTGGAACTAGATGGCGTTGTGTGAAAGTTGTGGAATAATTTATGCATATTATACCTATTACACATTCAAAAAAAGTCTGCCCATATAGTTTGTCGACAGTTGCAATATTTATGTTTAAACAAAGTTTATACGGAACAATGTAGAGTAATTACCCTTTCCTCTCCGCACAAAGTATTGTTTCAAGATGAACCACAAAGAGATATCAATAAAGGTATTAAGAGCAGCCCTCATGTCCTGTGTAAGCAAAGATCAGACAGAACTAACGCACACACTTAGGTACAATATTAGTAGGAGCGTCCGGTCGCATCCCTTTATCTATGAAAATGCCGCTAGCGACGTCAAAGTAACTCAAAGGAAGCCCAACGTAAACACGGAGTAATAAAATGTGCTAATATTTGACTTACGTACCACCAACGAAGGATCTTGTGAACCAATTAAGGTACTGAGTTTTAAACGGTAGCGGGAAACATTGCTAGTGGATTAATTACTTATCTGATAGAAGATTGCTTAGTTTTTTAGGGTTTCGTACCTCAAAAGGAAAAAAACGGAACCCTTGTAGGATCACTTTGTTGTTCGTCTGTCTGTTTGTCAAGACCTTTTTTTTATCTTAAGAACGCGTGGAGGTATCGAGTTGAAATTAAGAACTCAAGTCTGCGGTCCCTTGAAGCTGTGAAGAAATCAAACTTCTAAGTTAACGAATAAAAAAAATATATACGAGACTCTAGGAATTGACCGAAGTGCTTTGTCAAAAAAAGAAATTAAGACCCCGATTGCAGCGCCATGATAACTGTAGGATTATAGACTAAAAGACCTTATGTCTGACGAACAGGATTAGGCTCCGACATAGCGACCAGGGGCCGCGGCAGACCACGAAGAAGATCCCGGGACAACCCAAATCTTCCTTAAGAATTGGGAAAACGAAGAGAACAATCTTGATCGTTGGCAATAATGGAGGGAAATCTTTGCCCAGCAGTGATGAAATACAATCCTGTAATAAATGATTTATTTATTAAAACATACATAGTTTTTATATAATTACATAAGAATCTTTAGAAATTACATTAAGAATGACATTAACAGGTTAGCAATGGGACCCAAACTAGGCAAAGCCTGTATCTTGGTGACCCAATAAATATACTCAGTTAGCAAGATGATCCATATATACCTATGTAATAAATAATTCAATAAAAAAACTTTTCTCATTCCCGACGACCATGTAGTGAATTTAATAGCCGGTTAAGCACTAAAGGTCGCGACTCACTGACGGTGAATTGAAATCGTGCCCACCACTCATCGCTCATCGTCGACCGATTACACGCAATTACCTGCCTCTACCACCTTTGCCACACAATCCGTTGCTGACTATCCGACTTTCTCGAACGTTATTGTTGATCAGTCAACTAAGACCTTTATGGCTATCTGAAATTTTAGTTTTATTGCTAGTTGTAGAGTACATATTATTTAGATCAGCTAGATCTGGCGAACTTTATACCGCCCAACAGTCAATGAATGTAGTATATCTTTCGATATAGTCAACCGATTGCGATGAAACAAAGCCTAAGTAATATATCAAGTTACAAACAATTTTGATGTATAAAAGTTATCTACATCGATTTCGTATATTTTACGTGATGCGCGCACAACTAAAAACTTTTACAGATTTTTTATAAGCACTTATTATTAAGCGATCCCGTACCGGAAGATGCAGTTTTGGAAGGTCTCCCACACTGCATCTTCCGGTACGGGGTCACCTCAGACAATGGACGTCTTTCGGCTTAAATAATCATGATAATGGTTTCGTTGGAGTGCGAAGTGCTAGATACTTAGTTATAATTGTACCTACTAACCTTAAATAATCTCTCGATTTAATAATAACACCCGTGTTTTTAATTAAGTAAAAGTTACTACTTAAGTAACGATTTGTATTCTACAGTTATGAAATTGCTTGAAATTAGAACTGTCAGCAAACAACAACAACCACCTAGCGTCGAGTGTTACTTGAGCATTTTCTCAAGTAAGTAACGTGTGTTACTCCACTGTAGAATGAATTTTGTAATAGAGAATTCTAACCTTAAGCAATTACTTCTTTATAAATACCGGTATAAGTCTCAACTACTATCTAACAAAAAGACTCCCCGACGAAAATGACGTAGCAAGCACTTATCTCAGACAATTGCTGACGGATTTATATGCACGCTTAATTACCTGATTCGCGTCGCCCTACATGCAGTTCCGCAAGGTAACACTGGGGAGGTTTGTTACTCTGTGGTGTAAGGAGGACACAATCTTGTAGCTGGGTACCTGCACGCAGCTTTTTTTTTAAAGTTGATGATACGTGGTGTTGGAGTGGCTTCAAGATTTTTATTATAATCTAGTAATCTGTATCCTAAGGGAATATGTGTATTCCTGAGATAAAACATGCATATCCTATCTGCTATTCCAGGACATGGCCTGCAAAGGCTGTTCAGCTCTTTGAGTTGAAGGAATAACAAATAATAAAAGCGAAATAAAATAATATTATAAAAGCGAAAGTTTGTACTTCGCTTTTTCGCTTTTTTTGTGACGAATTAAATTCTGTTGAAAGGGGAGGATCCTCCGACCAGACGGGTGTTATGTCTAGTGTGTTTGATTAAAAGTAAATTAATTACGAACTAGGTAAATATATCTTTAAAAAAAAAAAAAATAGTTGCCTAAATCAAGATATTTAAACTGTTATATTTACCGGCACAGTCAATTGGACGAAAAATACAAAACAGACAAGAAACAATTCATTAAGTAGGTATTTATTGGGTAGAAAATCAACTGTAATAGTAATAACACAACATTGAAAAAGTAGGTCACAGCGACAATATAATCGTTATGATTCAAATCACAATAAAACAAGAATATTAATACACAATAATAGCAGAAATAATAGGTTAGATACTTAACTGTACCAGTCGTTTGATCCTTGCAGAAGACGAATGAAAAAGACTTTAACATTATTTTTATGGGTGAACTCTTGCAAGTCCTTGTATTTAGGTTGTGGTCTATTTAACGGGAATCTCCTGTAAATGCATGTGTATTGACCAATTAAAGCATGCCCAAAACTAATACTAAACATGACATACTTACACATGAACGATCGGACCATGAATTTGTCATTTGGTTTGATTTCGAACCACATCTAACCATCTATAGAGTAGTCCGGTGACCATAACTATTACTATTTGAGTCCGTGCAGGTCCGCTAGCAGACGGTGTGCCAAATGCAAAGCAACTGTCCGATCCGGTTGTCTGTTGCGAGAACGAATTTGGTCGGCAGATTTGGTCTGACTAATTTGAGCGTTTGTATTTTTAGAGTACACAAGACAGGCGCAAAAAGGGACTTTAACATTTTTTTCATAAGTAGCCTGTCGTAAGTCAACCTATGAGGTTGTCGTCAGCTTTTAACCGGACTTGCCTAAGGCAGTCTAAATAAATTAAAGCCTCCAGCCAGGACTCCGGGACCTTAACAACCCAGGAGAGTATATTTATACTGGTTAAAATGTTTAACTGCCGTTAGAAATCACTATCCGTTTTGGTGTTGCGTCCTATAAAAAAAACATTGTTTACACATTATATACAAACGTATGTTATCTACACACGTTTGTATAAAATATAATTTCAAATCAAATTGAAGTTATGACCGCTCACGGTGGCCCGTATTATAATTTTATGTGTAATTTAAATAACATACCTAATTTTAGACCATATAACTTTAAAACTTAATAAAACCAATCATACAAAAATACCATATTATCAAAAGGAAGTTACAAGTGATATAAAAAAAAAATGTTCAAAACATGTTCGCAACAGCAATTTTTTTTAAAGCGAGCAAACTGTCAATATTAAAAAATAAAACTAGTTTAGCCATGGATAGTGTAGTTGTTTCGCATCCTAATCCTGCGGCGGGCGCGGCGGGAAAATGGCGGAAATTGAAAATAAACATTTCATCTGCGCTCCGCCACGCACTGCCCAAATTGACAATACAACCAATTTGCCGCCGCGCACCGACCACTTTTGTATGGGAATTGAAAAATAATATTACTCTTTTTTCTACCACTGCACGTGGACAATCTCAAAAATAAACTACGATTCTTCAACTTCAATGTTCCTCCGTTATTGGGTTCTTGTTATGGAAAATAAATAAAAACGTCGACGTAATATAAAAAAGGCACTGTTCATTTTTTACTTTAGACGTTATTATTTTTGTAGAATAACGTAGGCTATATAATAACAATAAAATATAGGAAACATAAATGAGAAAGTGTTTACCGTAATAAGCCTTGGACTTTTACAACAGCGGCAAAAGTTTTCATTAGCAATTATCATGTTGTAGCGGAAACACTTACCCGCATCGATGGTAAAATACGCAATGATCATTACGTGGGCATTAAATGTTCACAATAATTAGCTAAAGTGGCTACAATGGCAACAGACGTCTCATTAAGCGCGCGGGGTGTTATCACAGTCGGCAGGAAGCACTCCGATAGAGTGGCGTCATTCACTCACTCATTTTCATTCAGTTTTAAAAACGAATGCGTTTAGTTAACACGCGTCTCGACTCGACTCACGTACGAACGCAAACATTCATCATTATACTCGAAATTATAATTCATATTACCCAGTAATTACAATGTGAAGAATGTTTTTGTTTTAATTAGTACAATTTAGTGTGCGGTGAGTGCAACTGAATTATATTAATAAGCTTTGTTATGAGAGTAGTAGCTATTGTTTACAGCGGTGTTGTGAATATCTCAACACTTTTTAATTAAGTGCAATAAGTATAATTAGTGTTGTAAAGTTTCGCAGACTGCTTGCTGAGCTTTGATTCCAATTAATGTATCTAGAGATTATTGAAAGTTTTCTTTCTGTACATTTTACTGTCTAGTTCAGTATAGTTTAGTCAATTTTTCGTAACGACGAAATCTCTATAATGTAGTTGATGCAGGGCACAGTTAGGTTGAAACAGTAATTGGATTATTAAAAAATAATTAAGATGATTCTCTCAAATTAATTTTAAGTCAAAACCGAAAAATGATTAATTCATACGTGCTTAATTTAAGAAACGAGGCCTTCCGTACAATTACACATAATAATTTAATTAGGCAAGCTAAATTAGTTTGTAAAGTGAGCATAGTTAATTTAATTTAGATTGGGTTTTTTTAATAACCCTAATTGAGTGATTTAATTACGCACACACATTGCGCAGTCAGTTACTTAGTTAACGAACCTACAGCTAATTATGACCACCTATGGCTGGGTCCCTCGTGGGAATACGGAACTATTCGTTAAATACTGTAAGTGCTTAAACGTTAATATCGAAAGTGGACCGGCATTAGACAGACGGAAATATTGATTACAGATTAATGTTTTGTAAGATCTAAAAACTACCTCTTGCTCGCGGCTTCGCCCGCATGATGTTAAAAATTATCCCAAAAGGACATACTCCCAAGGTAAAATATAACCTATGTGCTATTCTAGGACTTGGTTCAAAAATTAAAATTCTTTTTCTATACTAACATTATAAAGAGGTGAAGTTTTTTTTTTGTTTGTAGGAGGTAATCTCTGAAAGTACTGGTCCGATTGCTAAAATTTTTTCACCGATAGAAAGCTGCTTTATTCCTGAGTGACACGGGCTATATTTTATGTACGCCGGTGAAGCCGCGGGCAATAGCTAGTATTTCATATTTCACGGGCCTACATGGGCATTTATGAAACGTCAGAAATTAGTGCATCCATTGTCTACCCATTCAGCTGTTAATACGTCAAGAAGTATTAGGCTTTCGCATTTAGTATGGATTATTTGCTTTGGATTATTTAATGTGCTAACTTTAATAACAAGAAGAAAGTAAAGGTTTAACAGCAGGGAACACCACACCAAACATAATCCAGTATAGTTCAGTGGTACACTTGGTGCAGTGGTTGAGCGATTGGCTACCGCGCTGCGTGTCGCGGATACAATTCCCGCACGGAACATATTTTTATGGCCTAACAGATAGCTGTTCCGGAACTGGGTGTACTGTGCATGTGACATGTTTGTGAACGCATTCACAATATAGGAGTAGTAATTTAGAGTTTTTTTGGAAGGTGGGAATCATCATCTAATGACTTCCCACCTTCCAAAAAACCCCCAACTATGTTCCTTCAGTTACCCTTTTGCGTTCTAAGGCTACGGGTTTCCTTTTCAGAGATTCCCCCGTGGTCTTAACGGACATTTCCTAGTGTAGGCAATTTTTTTTTAAGACAAAAAAGTGTGTAGAGCTAAATAGGTAAGCATTTTCTAGTGAAACTCATTCTGTTCTGTTAAAACAAAACTATGTCTAAATGTATACTTATATTTTTAGAAAACAAAGATGTTTTTGTACAGAAACATATTCGTTTTGACAGTATAATTACTTTTAAAATAATAATTCTATACATTTTGCGTTTTATAAGTAGCGTACACCACTGCGCATACGCCGCCGGTAGCATCAAGCAAAACCTAATTATAATTACATTTTGCAATAATACAATCATTATAATTATTAAAGAACCGGTCCAAATTATAATGAAACGTAATGGACGCCACTCGATGGCCCGCAAATGAATGAATATTTAATTGAGTGACTCCCCACAAATAAAAGCAATTTTCTTATTGCCCAGCCCTTAGCCAATGTAATTTAATTAATGGCGCATAACTCTGATTAAATAATATAATATCTGAAAAGGAAAAATGCGATCAGCTGTACCGTAGCGATGGATGGAGTTTGGAACACTTGTTGAGGAAAATGTCCGTGTTTATGAATACCTAAGTTGAGACGTTTTACAGGTTTACTAACAACCGGCCCTTGCATCGAACGTGTGTTAAAAATCACAAAAATTTACGACTTTTTTCTAAGTATAACATACAGGTGTTATATACGTAAACATTACTCATAAATCACTCTGCCTATTGGCTAAAACTGCATGACAATCCGTTCAGCAGTTTTTGAGTTTATCGCGATAGATACAGACAGAGAGACGCGGTGGAGAAAAAAAAAAAGATTTTTCGTGGCTGAAATTCTCTGGATCTGGCCACTTACAATAAAAGAATTGAAAAACAATTTAGAATTCGAAAATAGAACTCTTTGGGACCATGTTATTTTTTTATTTGCGAGACTGTCATTTGTTTTTTCATTGTGGCGTCCTTTCGAAGATTGTGTCGCTATTTCGTTGAATGATTTTTTATGATTTTCGTTGTGACTTAAGTCAACAAGAGAGTTGCCAGCGACTTCAATTGGAATTTGGTGATGAAGTATCATGTCGTAGGTCTGTGCAAATGCGTTCTATAAAGCCATTGAAGAGGTCCCTAAAGAAGACAGTGCTTTCAGCGAATGCAAAAATGCATTGTGAACAAAGAGATTTAATGTCTTTCATTGCGAATGAATAAATTTTGAAAAACAATAATGTATCGTAAGTCATAATATATCTAGTCTTATTTATCAAAATGCAGAAACTTTCAGTATGTCCTAAGTAGGTATATACATGTTATTATTACATTATTTGCCTTTTTTGAATAACAAAGACAGTTTGAAAGTTTCAGTATATTATTGCTATGAGCTTGTTGCGTCCCACTGCGGAGCAAAGGCCTCCGTTTCATTCTTCAAATTTTCCCTGTCCCTGGTCACATCTGGCCAATACTTTAGGTTCGAGCCCAACGTCTTCCTATCTCCTTTTGGTTGCCTACACTCAATTTTGTTACGACATGCGGCAAATAAGGCCTGCCCAGTTGTAGTTTTTTAAGCTATTGCATGTAGCTTCTATCGCGGGCCTTGAGCGTGGAGATCGAATCCAGAAATTCCGTAACGAAAATAACCTAACACCCCCCACTCATTTGTTTTTTGAGCGTGGTGACCGATAAGAAAACAAATGAGTGAACAATCAATCAAAATTCAATTCAATGTGTGAAAGTGTAACTTCAATTAATATCAAAGAAAAAAAAAAACAAAAGAAAAAAAATACTGCATAAATAAAATAAATAAATAATTATAATTGCATAAGTTGATAAAAATGCTATGCAATAGCTTTACCGCGGCAGTCCCCGAGTGCCACACGTCTTTTTTTTTATTATTTAAGTTTGGCAGCTGAGTTGCCGATGTCTCGAGCCCAGCCGGGTCGAAGCCTACGGGGGCCAGGGTTATCCGAAAGGGAAGCTCGGTCCCGGTACGAAAGGCATGAAGGAATGGGGTGGGCTTTTAGTCAGTAAGAGTCTGACACGGTCTCCCTCTCCGCTCAAGAGCGGGGGTTGTCATTGGATGATTTTTATCACCAAAAAAAAGTTGCGATTTGTGTTTTGGAACGAAGTATGCTGTTCCATATGCGTAGTTTCAGTTAATACTAAATAATAATAGACGATTTAAACAATAATTTATTGGGAATCATTTTTAAGGGCTCCGATAAAGTGTATGTTTTATTTCTTACTTAAATCAAGAGATTTCACCATGAGTTACATTATAGACAAAAATACTAACTAAAAAAAAACATAAAACAGTATCCAGTTTAGTTCAACGGCACGATTGGCTGCTGCGCTGCGTGTCGCGGGTTCAATTCCCACATGAAACAAATATTTGTGTGTTCTACAGATAGGAATTCCGAATCTGGGTGTCTTGTATAAGTAAGATTACATATTTGTGAAAGCAATCACGATACAAGTCATTCCTGGTGGAGGACTTCTGAAGATTCAAAAATAAAGTTAAACTATTTGTTTCATGTTAACCCCTCGAGCGCCGATTGTACATACGTCTGTACAACTTGGATGTCCTTGAAAAATGCTTAATTTTCGAGTTTTCCCCAAATTTGTACGAAAGTTATTTGGCCGAAAATTTTGGTTTCTATACATATTATTTTACATATATATTATATTGTTAAAACAAGATTCCAACACTTTAAAAATTGCAGCACCAGCAAACACGATCAATAATATCACAGGCACTTAGAGATTGCCTAAAGTATAACAGAGAGGAAATAGCAATCCAATAAAAGATCATAAATAAAACATCGAGAACGTTACCTCGATAGCTTTTGTCTAATCTAATAAATGTTTAATAAGAATTAGGTAAAAGTGGCACTCCCTGGCTAGCTATCGGGGATTTTCATTGCATTAGAGGGGGCTGCATAATGTCAGAACAGCGGGGTTACCAGGACGTTCAAAGTAAGATTGTTTTATTCTATTCCAGTGTGGGTAAGAGACAGAGCTATACAGGTTGTCTAGCGCCATCTCTTACCCACACTGAAATAAGATTAAAACAATCTTACTCTAAACGTCCGTGTTCTAGGTACAGAACTCACAATAGGGCTTTTTTTAGTGAGTAAAAATCATTCAAATGACATCCCTCGCCCTTGGGCGGAGCGGGAGATAGTGTCAGACTCTTACTGACTAAAAAACCCACCTCGTTCCTTCTTGCCTTTTATACCGGGGCTGAGCTGAGCTACCTTTCGGAGCTAACCCTGGCCCAGTAGGCTTCTACCCAGCTGGGCCCCTGCACTCACAATAGGGCTCATAATACCTATTTTTGAAGTGTCGGTGGTATACACATTAAGGCGTATAGTCCCTTGAGCATCTGGTCGGAGTTAAATGTACACATATTCGTACTGTCGCTTGCGCCCGAATAGAGCCCCGCTGAACTTAAAATTAATTTACATATGCTATGTACATTTTAAAGAACACTTAACCAATATTTTTTTTTGTGTAAACACATTTCTAAAGATCAAAGCCGGTTGAAAGGAGTAGGGAAAATTAGCGAAAAAATATCATGTTGCTAAAGTTTTTTTTTGGCCAAAGTATTAGTCATACGAAAAAATCATATGTTAATTATATTATATATGAATCTATAATCAATATATATATATATATATATATATATATATATATATATATATATATTTTCAAACATATCGATTTAGGTATTATCGAGGATTAGGTTTCAGAAAATCACTGTTTTATGGCACTGCTCGGGAGCTAAGGCCTTAAATGTAGACCAACTGAAGTGGTGACGTCATGGGCGTTTAATTTATAAACCCAAATCCTTAACTGATTTTAGTATTATTCAATCGTTATTTAATATAAAAATGCATTGGCATTTTACAATTTATATTTTCGCGCGTAACTTAAAGAAAACGCCGGACGCCATGTTGTTTCGTGGTCATGACGTCAGTTTGGTCATGTAAATAAATGCACTGACATTAAAAATTAATGTAATTTACGGACATCAGTTCATCAGTTGACAGTTGTCATTTTTTAGTTTCCATGATCATATGACGTAATATTATGGCGGGTACTGTTTCGCATATTAAAAAACAGAATAAAAAAAAAGACGTGTGGCACTCGGGGACTGCCGCGGTAAAGCTATTGCATAGCATTTTTATCAACTTATGCAATTATAATTATTTATTTATTTTATTTATGCAGTATTTTTTTTTCCTTTGTTTTTTTTTCTTTGATATTAATTGAAGTTGCACTTTCACACATTGAATTGAATTTTGATTGATTGTTCACTCATTTGTTTTCTTATCGGTCACCACGCTCAAAAAACAAATGAGTGGGGGGTGTTAGGTTATTTTCGTTACAGAATTTCTGGATTCGGTCTCCACGCTCAAGGCCAGCGATAGAAGCTATGCAATAGCTTAAAAAGTGAAAACTTTGAGATGAATTTTGTTATTTAATGAACTAAAACGAACATTTACCTACTTTTATTGCTTAAGCTATCTCAATTGTATACTTTTAAATTTTTTCTCGTACACAATAAAATATCTTATTGACTTTCTCTTGTTGAATATCATTCATCACATAGTTGAAGTAACATCCTTTATTGGATCTCACAAGAATAGCATAATCGGCCATAGAATGTTCCCAATCACTCTCACTCAGACTCAGGCGTCCTCTCTAGAGGAAATAGGTCCTAATCTACCACGCGGGCCCAGTGCGGGTTGGTGAAGGTCACATTTTTTCGAATGAATGGTTCTAGGACATGACGGTTTCCTCACGTTTTCCGTTATTATTTTTTTTGAGAGCTGTTGTGATAAAATAAATTACACAAAGTAATGGCGCCTAGGTTTAAACCCGCCACCTACAACTCGTAAGTCGGGTCCGTTACTACTGAGCCACCGTTGCTCTTGGATCTTACACTAATGCCATTAATATTTTTAGCTGTCCACTTATACTGAAGATGTAAATTAAGGATAAGAAACTGACGCGTTCCTGAACTGACGACGTAAAACGAACCAGAATGTGTTGATAATTTAATCGACGCGATACAGAATCGCTAAGTAAGTAATATCTCCACTCGAAGCCCGTATGTAAGCAACACTTATCTAGAAAACAATTTTATTCAATTATATCTGCCAGAAAAACTCGTTCTTTAATAGATAGATTTACATCTCGATTGAATTTTAATTGAGTCAACGAGCGAGTGCACTCCAATAACGGAGTAAGTTAATTATAAAAGGCAATTGATTTAAAAGGAGCCGTGTCGTGGCCGCGGTATGAGTAACAGAAAAAGTTTTCAATTTCACTAAAAGGGACTGGTTTGTGTCTCAGAAGTCTCGTCTGGTTATCGGCTTGTAATGTATGAAGTTACTCGCCGCGGCTTTATTTTATAACTCACTTCACGTAATAGGCTCCAAGTTGCTTTAATTCACTTTACCCCTCGTCGGTCGTCGCGAGGTTTACTAATTTAGCTTTACAACTCATCTCGGAAAAATATATTTTGGGAGTTGGAAATCATGACGTTAATCACGGGATGGATGCTAGAGGATCCGCCGTATTAAACAACTATACGGGGAACACAAAGATAACGTCATAAATTTATCCATAAACATGCTTCATAAATTATCACGACAACGATTTGGAACATTTTACAGCGGCTATCAACGGATACTTTACGATCAATAGGGATGTGACTGCATCGCGACTCATAATTAATACGAGACGTTTGTTTTATCATCTAATAAAAAATCAGCAGAATTTGCTATCGGTGACGTTACAGCTTACAGCGAGTCGTTACACTTGTGTTACGTTCACGCGTCAAGAACGGCTAAGTATTCATAAAAGCTTTCAATTTTATTATATCAAGATACAAAGTTGACATAACTGGTTCACTCTATTTATGGATTCAATCTGTTTAACGTTAATTTGAAATTGTAACTTGGTCAAAGCTATTAGACTACTTCAAATGAACACGTCGGTGAATGTTTTAGTAATCACTATTCTATTAACTTGCTTTTAATTAAAACGATAGACTTAATCATGGAATGATTTAAATTCAAATTTGATCTGATTAGAAATCTGAAACTGTAATACGATGTGGTGTTATGAACAAAAGATCGCGTGGGAGCCAGTTGCAGTGCAAGTTATAAAAGACAAGTTCTCAAATCCAAATTGAGTTCGACATCTCAAATAGATAAAGCGGTATCTACCCGTTATAAAGCAAACTTTATAGTTTTGTTTTTGGCAGTTTTGACACAGCTTCTATCTACTTATTTGTTCCTTCAGCTGCATCTAACTGAGGTGAAACTTTTAACTTGTCCGGCGTATCTTCCACCTGAGTATCACTTACTTGGACTGCCAGGGGACTTTGTTTATTGTTCACCACTGCGTTTTGTTTTTCTATAGTTCGATGGTCAGATTAGTTTTCTTGGAACGGTTCTGTTCGGTTATCGGATGGTGTCACAACCAGATATTGAAGTTAATTTCGGTGAGTAACAATTACGTAGCATTGTTTCAGAAATGTTACAGACGTTCACGGTAACATTTTACGAGATTGCTTTGCTGGAGATAAGGGCATTGTGTTCCTTCAGGACGCCAGGGCAACAGGAGACACCTGAAAACAATAAACACGAAATTGCCACAATAATCGGCCCTCATGATCAGCAGAACGACTGTCAGACAATGGGGCAGATTACGCGATAGGGGTTTAACCGAATAGCAGCTAACTCGATTATGCGGTCATCCGTGATTGTGTTTGAGCCTATTAATGTTTGAATTTCGTTATATTATTGCGGCGGTCGGGTGCCGCCACTAATCCAATATGGGTTGGTATTAACGAAATTCCGCGTCGAGTTCGCGGTGCCGTACTGTGGCGCGCGACTGATAATACTCCTCACATACGTGTTCTAATAGCCCATCGTCTACTGATCACCTCGTTGACGGCCCTTTATGCCGAAGAGATAAGAAATAATGCAGAGATATTATGGCCAAGTTAATTGCTCCCTTTTATAGGCGAGCTTTCAAATCCAGCGCAACATTTATATAATTTTACGTTTAGTTTGCATAATTTACTGCCTATAGATAATTACTGGTTCATGTCCAAAGATCAAAGAACAAAAACATGCACTTACAGTAGATTATTCTTGATTGTTCTTAGCACAAAGTGTTCTGCATCTCAGAAAATGAAAGCAACCGAAACTCAAAGTTGCCTGTGAAAATGGAAAAAACAATTTCCTTCCACACAGTGCATCATCGCAAGAGGTTTAAATGAAAGTGCGTGCGAACAAGCTTTGTGCCGCGGACCCGCCCGGATGTGACGCGAGGGTGTGAAGTAAAGCGCCGCGGCCCACGGCCATACCTAGATTAAAGAACAACTTAAAGGAAAGCAATCTGCTAAATAAGTACCAGTGTAGTTGATACGCTACGGAAGATGCTCTGCTTTAGAAATTGTATTATTTTTTTGTTAAATATTAAAGAAATGATAATATTACAGTGTATGTGTCAAGTAGTGCGTTATTTATTTATAAATTAAGTAGCGGCTTTTTTCAAAACCCAGTCATGGCTACTTTAACCAGCATAACATCGGGTTTTAGGAAATTTAATTAATTATATTATTTTCTTTCTCGTGTTTTATTCTCATTAACATTCAATCAAAATGGTAATGGCGACTTCATTTAGATTACAGCTAGCTAGCCGCTCCTTAACTCTGCTTTTAATTTTAAGCTAATTAGCAACTAAATCGTTCGTGTTCCGCACATTAAAGTGTGCAAAAAACTGGAGTGGAGCAACGTTCGTGTCGTTGTTAGTTGGTTGAATTATTTAGCTTCTCGTCTCGTTACTTTGCGTCGTTTCCGCAGGTGTGGCAATCATATTGTCTCTCAGTCTCATCCGAACGCCGGAGAGTGTAGGCGAGGTGAGGCGAGGGGGGGAGTGCCAGTACTGGAGCCCGTATCCCCCTCATCGCGCCGCTTATACTTTAATCTCGCTGATGAATTATGATTAGCGGAGTGCACTCAATCCTATTAGTGTTGTCTGTCTCGAATAATCTTCTAGAAGATTTGTTTCCTTTTTTGTTTTGGAACCAGCAAATTTAAAATACAAAACTTACGTTTTTAACAAAAATAAAATGATGATACTACTACATATCTGCAAAAATAAATGCACACGGCACAAATTCCAGAAAAACATCACTATGATCTAGTGGGAATTTCCGCGGGATACAATTATTTAGCTTAATGCAGTTACCTGAACTGAAATGCATTTGAAACCTGCATTAAAATTCGTCGGAAGCCTAACAAAAACCTTTATGGCCCGTACAGAGCCACGTAATAGCTCGCCGAGGGACCACAAACTCCGATTATCCAAACAGAGAGCTCCCGAAACAGCGCTGTGAAATTTTAACGTGTAATTGATTATGAAGTTGGCCACTAATGGGCGAAAATAGTTTCTAATTTGGAGTGTGGTGGCAGCGCATAATTGGTCTCGGACCGCGTCTGTGTTAATCATTAACGTCGGTCCGGTGGCCGGATGCTCCCAGCGGCCCGCGCCGGCCATCCTTCAATTCAGCCGCTGCATCGCCGCCCGCGCTTCAGCCACCGCTGTTTTATACCCAACAACTTTCCGCTGAATGTCAAGCGAAATTACTTTTGCATAGTTTTTTTCCCCATTTCCACGGCTGACATTCGTAAAATCCTAATTCGTGCGTATTGACGTTTCGAAAGTCACCGCTAATGGAGGCGTGAGCTTTTTTGCTTGAGCTGCGTCTAATCTCGGTCGGCTGCATTCGCCACGGGTTGTTTTCCGAGTGGCGAGGCGTGTTGCTGTCACCGCTCTGTAATTATTCACGAAGGCTCGCTTCACGGGCTGTCTGTCTACTTCGCAAAAAATGTCGCATCGATACCTCGGTCGTGGTCGTGCACTACCATTCCATTGAGTAGAGGCCGAGCATTCATTCGGTTCTTGTTCTTTATTATACGCTCTTGGTGCTTTACCGTGTTCAATGAATCTGATTTGAGTAGGCGACGAGCGCTTTGTTAGCGTGTTTGAATAAAATGAACAGAATACAGAACAAAGAGTGTTTGTATAAGATCCTTAAACACTCTTGGTAATGATTTTCCAATATTAACCGACTCCCCAGGCATACATTACATACATACAGCAGGGACCCAGCCGGGTCGAAGCCTACTGGAGCCAGGGTTATCCGAAAGGGCGCTCGAGCTTCGTTATGAAGGCTAGAAGGAACAGGGTGGGTCTTTTAGTCAGTAAGAGTCTGACACTATCTCCCGCTCCGCCCAAGAGCGGGGGATGTCAATGCATGATTTTTTCCCACCATAAAAAAAAGGCATACGCTACATACTGACTTTTGCCAGGGAAAGTTTACTTTTGTGTCCTAATCCTGGACATGGTCTACCCGAGTCAAGTCTCATCCGAATCCATGCAGCCGATAAGACGTGAAGAGTTCATTCCGTCAAGTCAGTAAAGTAAAAAATACAGACTTAGTTTCGCATTTATTATATTAGTATGGATTACTAATACTACTAATTGGTATAGCCATGCGCTTGCGCCGCAGTTCATGAAACTTGAGCGGAGCAGCGGGCCCACATCCGTATTTTGCATTAAATGTGTCGATGGAGTGGCAGTAAACCATTGTTATTATATACGTGCAATTAAACGATTCGCCACACTTGATTAGGTGTACGTATTTAACCGCTATTCTTAGTTCAACTGACTCACATCGAGTTGATTAGCTTCCTCTCTAGATTAAACAAACAGTCATTGACACTATTTGTCGGCGTGTTGTGCAGCTTCCGGTCAATATCCGAACGCTATTATTTATGGCTGCCGATCGGACGCACTCTCAAAAACACACAAAAATAAGAGTCGCGGACCATTCGTCACGGACCTTACAATAGCCGGCATTGTTTCAGGCACGTTGGCTCATAATGCCCGAATCCGTTGTACTAGAAAATAAGTTTGTGCGTGGACAAAAAAACAAGCGGAAAGGTCGCGGAGTTGTAAGCGGCGCCATTGTCGCCAACAATATAGTGCGAGGCTGCACCAGTTGCCAAATTTAATTGAATTGTATTTAAAATATTAATTAACCGTGACGCCGCCGCGGTCCGTGCTTGACTTTATTGCTGCTTTTTTCGGCGACACGATCTCAATTACAGTTTTTTATCCTTATTTTTGTACTTATTCGATATTTTAAGGTACATAATTTGCTGTAGTTCAGAAACGTCGAGTCGTGTTTCACGTTCTCATTAATCGCTTGAGTAGTTGTGCTAATTTTTTCGAGAAATATTACAGGCGATAAATTTCATGGTTCTGGAGTTTATGCTGTAACATAAAATGGTCTGAATGAGCTGTACGGTTGTGAGCCGATTACGTATTGTGACTTATGATTCAATATGAATGGACCGCGATACCACTGAACTTGATTTGTTGCTAAGGACTATACACAAACGGGATATTTTTTGTGGTTTCTTTTACGGTATTGTTTTTATGTTTTATTTATACTTGTGGGTAACCAACTGCGAATATACCTATTATTGTGGGTCTTTGGTAAAGTTAAGCCTCACTTATAGGTACGGTGCGGTGGTGTTTGTTGCATATCATGAGTCAATACTTACAATACCTCATAATAAATTGTGCCTAAACAGTTTTTAAATGATGCAAGTATCTATACTTCAATTTTATATAAAACTTGCCAACGGGGTTTTTGAAGGTGCGTTCTCTGTAATTAACCGTCTGTTTGTTTGTTACAGTGCGAGAGGCGGACGCCCCAGCAGGCGAGCGGCGGCAGTCCCCCCCTGGGTTCGCACATGCTCGCCATGGAGGTACAGAAGGAGGCGCGCGCGTCGCCGCTGCCTGCCGCACAGAGCGGCGCCTCCGCGCAGCCTGCGCAGCCGCCGCAGCCACAGGTATGACACCTACTACTTGTAGAGACAGAAGATGCTGTTGCTGCTCGCCGCGCCTAAAACATACTTAAAGTACTGACTGACTGTCAGTCACTTTCAGTCATTGAACCTAGACAGCAGAAATTTTGCCTTACCTTTCCTCCTTATATTTCATACCTTTCTAGGGAATACAGGTGCACGTATAGGTTTATATTTTTTTTTGTATTTAACGTGCTCGTACTACTCAGGAGAGCGGTTCTTAAAAACTTCATGATTAGGTACCTTTTAGTTTTTATTATCTTCTATATAATATAAACGAAGAAACATAACTGACTGACATATCAACGCACAGACGAAGCTACTGGGATTAAGAATCTGAAGCTTCTCTTTATGACGTATGTGAACACTAAGAGAAGATTTTCCAAAATTCATCTAAGAGGGTAAAACAGGTGTCGAAATTTAGTACAAAGACACCTACTGCCCACCACCATCACTAGATGAGCAAAGCCGCTGTCAGAAGCTAGTGATATATGTATAGTCACATATAAAAGCATCATGTATGTGTCATGTAGATATCAGAAGACTTGGTTTTCGTAGGTTGTAACAATCTGGTAGCCATCTCCACTTTGTATCACTAATTAAACACCGAAACAAAAGACTGATGTAATTAATTATGAACTTTGGATTTACCTAGTTAATGTATTTACCTTATTTAACAGTACAGTAACAAAAACTATTACCCACTTATAAACTATTGCAAACCCAATTACAATTTTGTCATCTTTATAATTTCCATGAAATTATGAGATTTCGAAACCTCTAATTCAATTTTCTCGTTCGATTATCTTGAAGAGTTTTTTCTTGTGTTAGATTTGCGCGGGATGCAACAAGGTGATCACGGAGCGATATTTGCTGAAGGCCCTCGATCAGCTGTGGCATGAAGACTGCCTCAAGTGCGGATGCTGTGACTGTCGGCTTGGGGAGGTTGGCCATACCCTCTACACACGGGCCAATCTGATCCTCTGCAAGAGAGACTATTTAAGGTGGGATAATTAGACTAAATTATTTATAGCAGCTGTGCCTTTTTTAGAGTAATAGTACCTAACAAAAAAAAAAAAAAAATTAAAATATTATAATTAAAAAAAAAAATTGTAGGAAACTTACTTTTATTGACTGTAAAGCTATAAATAATCGGTTCAGGTTTT
This sequence comes from Mythimna ferrago, assembly GCA_910589285.2. Classification (NCBI taxonomy): domain Eukaryota; kingdom Metazoa; phylum Arthropoda; class Insecta; order Lepidoptera; family Noctuidae; genus Mythimna; species Mythimna ferrago. The sequence goes on along the minus strand of OU342682.1, from coordinate 17,883,136 downwards.
GTCTGTTCTGTCGCTTATGATCCTCATCATATAAATTAATTCACAAGAAATTCCAAACATGAGTAAAATTATACTTGGAATTATTAAATAGAGAGGATGCACGATTACTACGCTCTATTAGTACAAGACATCAAAGACATCTGACATTTACCATCCCACTTTGGGTCCGTGTGATGGATTCTGGCCACCTCTCCTAGAGAGGAGGCTTGAGGGGGAACATTAAAAAGGCTGATTATGCTTATTATGTTCTAAAGTCTTTTTTCTTTGGCAGGTTGTTCGGCAACACCGGCTACTGCGCGGCGTGTAACAAAGTGATCCCGGCGTTCGAAATGGTGATGCGCGCGCGCAGCAATGTGTACCACCTCGAGTGCTTTGCGTGCCAACAATGCAACCATAGGTATGTTTAACAACACAACTCTATCACTCTACCATTTACACACACTGCCACGATCACTCAACACTACCACAACACTTACATATAGGTAGTCAGTCATAATTATTCCGAATCGAATTTAAAAATTAGGCATTGGAGACTTTTGCATATGTCACTTAAAACTGTGGCAGTCTCCTTCTAAAGCTCAATATCATATTATACCATCGATATACACCGCTAAATTTTGATCGTTTTAATCCCGTGGAGGATCGATCCGGTACATGAAACACTATCGATTTATAAAGATAAAATTAAAAAATAAAGTACCTTTTTTTTAAAAACTCGTATTAATTTACGCATGTACGAAATTAATTTCTTAAAGGAAACGTCAGCTGAGCGAGTCCAATGACCTGTAGATAGTTTGTACAAACTAATGGTCCTAGAGAAAAGTATGAGACAAAAGTTTGTAGACAATTTAACTAGCTTTTTGATACCAAAGAAGTGCGTCCAGGCTACATAGTTTCTTCAAAAATAACAAAAACAGCAAAATATTGAGTTGGTCTATACATATAATAAATCTGTAAAAGTTTTCAGTTGTGCGCGTATCACGTAAAATGTACGAAATCGATGTAGATAACTCTTATACATTAAAATTGTGTGTGCCTATTACTTCAAACTACCTATAGCTATAGATTTAGAGGACTAAGTCATGAGTTCTTCTAAAAGACTGAGTCTTTGAGATCTTTTTGGCAGGACTCAAGTCTTTTTACAAAAGACTCCAAATTCTAAAGGACTTGAGCTCTTAAGTTTTATTTATAAGACTTGAGTCTTCAAAAATAGCTCAAGTCTTATTGAATGAGACTCCAAGACTTGAGTTTCTTACAAAACTAATACAGTTAATGTGCAGTTAATTACAAAGAGCAAACGCACATTGACATTGTCAACTTTATTTTGAGGCAGTTAAAGATCAAATCATACACTAAGCTCCTTGGCTAGATGCGTGGCGCCAACTGCGCAAAGTCAGATCAAACTGCATGCAGTTGAATATATGGGATACGTGCATGGACTGCGTGCGGTTGCTGAGATACAGTCCGTCTGATGTAGCCTAAAAGCTAACTAACTAACTAACTTTTCAGTATTTTGACAAATAGTTCCCATGAAAGGGTTTGTCTATCACTAGAATATAAGTCAATGTGTTATACTTACTCCATGATAGGTACTAAATCGTTCTTTTGTTTTTATTAATCTTTTATTAAAGTTACGAAATTACTAGACAAATTAGATCGGAGATCGCTATTTAGACCGAGAGATTTGAAAAAGGAAGCCGGAGAGGCCTTTGCCCAGCTGTGCGACATAACAACAACAAACAACACACAACAACAAACATATAGGCGAACAAAACAGAAACTTAAAATAATGCCAAGGAAAAAAAATTAGATGAATCAAAACAAAGTTTTCCGTAAACATTAGTCTTATCGGCTTTGAAAGTAAGAAAAACCATAAATGAATAAAGTTTTCTATTTTTAAGTTTAGGGAAAATATATAATGTTTGAGTACCAGTTACAAAAACATTGTATTTAAAAAAAAAAATAATCTTAAAAAAGTAACATCACAACTACAAAACTTGTATACGTTATTTATGATAGCAAAAAAACTAAATCCATTTCACCAATATTGAACCCCACATTTGAAGAGTGAAACAAAAGATCCCGTAAACTATTTAGAGAGAAAAGGATAGAGATATAATGTAACAGCAGTTAAGATTGTTTATTCATCTCACGGAGACTGAAAACGCGATTAAATTTTCCGCTACATAATAAAGTCAAACGCAAGGAGAATGCGTGCTTTTGTATAAACATTTAATATCCAGTGTCCATAAATTGTGGGGCTTATTTTATTTATATTCACGGGTTTCTTCCAGAGAATAGTGAACGTTGTATTCAAATTAACGAACAAATAAAAACTGCCGTTCTGGATACACGTGATCGCATCAGTGACAAATATGGGGTATATCCACCATTTCTGATTTAAGCATAGTTGGCTACGTGCGTGTTTCTGATTATTTTGAGTAACTCTACTTTAGCCTGAAAACTTATCAAGACTTTGCATTTAAGCAGGTTTTGAACTCAAATACTAAGGTGTAAGGAGCGAAATTAATTTCTTTAAGAAAACGTCGGCTGAGCGAGTCCAATGATCTGTAGGTAGTTTGTACGCGACGCCGACTACTACCTACAAGTCATTGGACTCGCTCAGCTGACGTATTCTTAAAGAAATTAATTTCGAACATGCGGAAATTAATACGAGTTTTGAAAAAAAGGTATTTTATTTTTTAATTTTATCTTTACAAATTGATAGTGTTTTATGTACCGGATCGACCCTCCACGGGATTAAAACGATCTAAATTTAAGGGTGTATATCAGATTTATGTAGGCTTGTATTGTGCACTGGATCCTACCCTCAAATATGTTCTCTCTCTGTAACTCAAAGGTTTGCTGGGAGAAAAGTCATTGTTGAGTTAAGCTCGCCATTGTACATAAACTTCTGTATCACCGTGTACTATGTATGTTTTGTATACCTACAATAAAGAATTAAGATAGATTAAGACCAATGACGAATATGCGTATATGAATTTAAACTACGTGTACAGTACAGTAGGCCTAAACCAAAGCGAATCAATAGGCGACAAGTCTGTTTTAATTAAGTCCGTGAGATAACCACAGTACGTCAGGATGCATCAGGTTGCCATGCGCAGCGGACTTGCACAGTGTGTTAACAGCCTAGCGTAGGAAGGCAAATAATATAGGTAAATGTAAACGGTACTTCATTTCCACGCTGCGCACTGTTCGTATTGCATTCGGGATTAATAAATGGCGTGTGTAGCCCTTCAACAGTTTGATTAAACATTGAAGCCTTAGGCAGGACTATATTAAAAAATTTTATAAAATGGAATAAAAATGTCTTCCAAACAGTTACATGGTGGGTTACCTTGACGTTTAAAGTAAGATTGTTTCATTCTTACTTTAGTTTATGTAAGAGATGGCGCTAGACTACCTGTATAGCGCTATCTTTTACCCACATTGGAATAAAAATAACACAATCTTACTTTGAACGTCATGGCATGGTCATAGTAATAACTAATTTATTATTCTTCTTTTCGTGTTCATATACTCTTAGTAATTTTTTTCTGACCAGTATTTGGCCTCTGCCGCTCTGTTATTGGTCTCTGAGGCTCTGTTATTGGCGTCGCTTTAAAAACAATTTAGCCAACTGGGGCTTCCTCGACCCATCTCTAACACAGTGCCAGTGTAAAGCCGCTACGTTATCTGCTACGCTGTCAAGTGGGCAATAACAACTAATTAATATTTAAAGAAGTGTTAAATGAAACTAGATGAATGAAACTTTTTCTGTCAGGGTAACTTTTTTTATTTTGGTTCCGTAGCCTAAGGGTAAAAACAGGAGCCTATTTCTAAGTTACTAACTACACTGACTGTCACCAGGCTGTATCTCAAGAACCGTTGAAATTTTCATGATCATCATACGTCATGTGTTTCCGTTACTGCTTTAATAACAAAATACAAGAAACAATGTATAATAAATATTTAAGCGGGGCTCCCACATAAAAAAAACGGCAAAAATATCAGCGTGATATTTTTTTGCTCGATATTAATAATAATAATAATATAGTGTCTAACATCGTATGGATAATGGTACGGAAACCTTCAAACCGCTTTTTTAAGTACAGGTTAAGTTGTGTAAGTACTTAAGTTTTGAACAAGCTGTTCACGTTTTGAGTAAATTTTGAACAAGACATAAGTTAGATTTAAAACACAAATGAAACAACCAAAAACCGTACCAAGAAACTCCCTCTAAAGTGAACACATCATATCACAGCACTATACGACCTGCCTTCTCAAACACATGCATATATTTAAACCAGCTTTAATATTTCTCCAAAGTAACATTGTCCCAGCAAACAGATTTCTTTACTAATCAAAACATATGAATACTCTTCGACTGTTTTATTCAATTCAATTGTACGGTGCACGACATTGTCAGCCGGCCCGGGTACCGCCGTCCGTATTCTAGTCTCGAGCTCTCCACTCACGTTACCTGAATTTGCAAAGGAAACCCATTTTGTTGGTATGTTTCAGCATAGTTTGAAACGTTTTGGGGTTTCCTTCGAAGCTGGTTTTGATTTTGCAGTATTTGTATAAAATATCTTAAGTATATTCCTAGTATAAATTTGATGAAAATAGATTGATATTTGCGCTGTACTGTCGTTTTAGGTTCGAAAAATGTCGAGTAAAGTTCAGAGTAGGGCTGCAGGCGCGAAAACGGCAATTTTCGCCGGACTGCGTCCGTTTAAATAATAGAAAGGTCGCGAAGATTGGAGCCGCTCTGAATGGTTTATATGTCACTTGTGAACCTTTCCCGTGTTAGTAGATCTCGCGCGACATTCTCGCCAAATTATATATTCATTCGAGTGCTTTGAGAATCCAGACTCAACAGTTGGCTTCGTATTACGCAAAGCGCTGTGACTTTATCTTAAACATCTGGAAATTGGTTTAACTTTCATGACATAGCAGTGTGTTGTTACGTTGTTTAGTAATGTAAGTTCGCGGTGAAACTATTTCACTAATTAGCTCTATTAAAGCTTGATAAACATTCGACAACAACGGTACGCCAGTGCAAACTATTAAATATCACGTACAAATCAATTTCCACGCCGGGCAGAAATCTGAATCCAATTTGCGGGCTGTCCGATCGGAGCGGACGGCAGATATCACGGGCGAATATCGCTAAACGGCTAAATAATTTAGTAGCAATCTGGCGGCGAGCGGCGGCGGCGCGCCCGCGGCTGATACCGCGTGCTGCGGCCCGCATGTCGCAGCTTGCGCGCCCGCCGCGTACCCGCTGCGTTGCCGCCGCTTGTCGTACGCACCTGCTGACACAATCTTCACGCTGTTTTAACTTATCATTACAATTTGTGCAGATATCATAAACTCTAGCGGGAATTAAATTAGTTATGTTTACTGAAATTGGGAACATGACACCCTTCATGAATCCTGTTCAAAGCGTTTCGAACAGTCAAAAGCCGAAGCTTTTTTGTCTTAGATAGCCAGTGGAATGAATATTTTTTTCTGTTGTTGTTTTTGATCAGTACACCTCCTGAATGCTTTGTCTTACAGCGGAGGGAGTGGCGCAAATGTACACGTTCGTTTAACGTAAAACGTCAAACTTGGCTTGGGTGCCGTCGCGACACAATGGCGCGTCGAACAAAGCTTAACTTGCACCCAGTCATTAAAATTTCGTTTTCCATCTTTTCCATTACGCAGCTGCAGACAAAAAATAGCGAAATAAAAAACGACGAGTCCAAAACAAAAGTCGGGAACGAAGAGAACAGGAAATAAAGTTAATTAAGAGCGGCGAAATCGACTGAGTTGCGGTGGAAATTGGCCCCTTAAAAAAGAGACATTTGTAGCGGAGCTATTGCGCTTAATTTTTGTGACAAGTGAAACAAAAGAGTTGGCAGGGTGGCGGAGACGCGGGGGTGCGGGTGGCCTGCGGGGGGGTGAGACCGAGGGGAGATAAGGTCGCGTTATCACCGGCGGTTCCGGACGGCCAGTGGCGAGTCGAAGGCGATACCTTTTGTTTTGCCACATTGAGGGATGCTCGCTTGCGTGACGTTATCGCGCCTCCTTGGCTCGCGCTGACCTTTCCACTCATGATAGTAAATTTTCTTTCCTAGACGTTTTGTGGTTTACTTTTAGGGTTTCGTTTCATCAAAGTAATGATGTTCGCGATTAGATCGAAGCGAGTCTTATTAGAAATAGGATGCGTATAATTATTATTAACCTTAATAACGCGTGGGTTGTGTAGTAGGTTCCGGTAGCATCGCTAATTGGATCTTCCTGCTTGTACCTTATTTTATATGTAACAATTAATGATGAGTTTGTCGTAATTAACCTACAAGTCGATAGCAATGTTTAATGAAAAAGGTGAGCTCGAATTGAGCAATTAGTTAACTACCCAAATAAGTGATTTAGTAAATAGGTACCTACAAAATATTGCTATTGATCAAAGAAGAGTATTTTCCTAATGTATGCAGATATCAAAGAATACAATACTATCAGAAAAGAAGTATGATACTAGGTTCCAACAATGACACCTCAAACATAACAAAACCAATAATACGATCCAAAGAATTTACTTAGCAACACTAGAGTAGACCAAAGTAACTTGATACTTGCCATATCAGGACATTTAAATCAATAAGCTGCATCGTTTGTCTAAGGTTTTGCGTGGGTGACCGGTTCTACCTGTGCGACAACAAGATCCTGTGCGAGTATGACTACGAGGAGCGCCTGGTGTTCGCGAACATGGCTTACAACCCACCGCCGCTTGCCCACCTCAAGAGACAGACAACGCATCTACCACCGCCACCGGTAAGCAACCACACTTTTTTACTGATAATCACTGTTATCAATTTGTGCTCTAGTTTTTTATCTCCCTCTCTATTTTGAAAATTAGCATTAAAAAGCTGGTTGACTAAAATACGTCATACACATTTTTCTGTTATGTCATAAACCTATGTGTGTTAACTTACTGAACAAAACAGCTTAGCGGAATAGTACCTACATTGCAATTATTACTCATTAAAACTATTATCCTTGATAAAAGCTAAACAAAATCTAAATCCTGTACTATAGACACCGCACGTCTAAAGTTAATAGCCAAGGAATTAATTAAATAAATTTTCTGCAGACAAGCAACGCGATGAGTGGTCTGATGAACGGCTCGAGCCGCTCCGGTGATCTGAACAACAACATGTCGGGCTCGTCGCCGGCGCCATTCGCCGCGCCCCCGCACCTCAAGCCGCTCGGCCTCTCCGCGTCCAGCTGAGAGTACGGCGCGTGAGACGCGGCCCACCCCTACGCCAAGTATCAACACTAATCACGCGTACTCCACGATACAATCGATACTAGCTGCCGTTGCAAACGAACTTTACAGTGTTTTAAACGCAGCTCTATTATGACATTTTAATCGTCTGACTGACGTGTTTCTAAGTGTATAAACTAAAGCAAAGTAAATGCCAAACCGTAGTTAGTGTTTCTGATTTATCAACAGCACATATGTATAATTAATTAAAGAACCTACATTATCATGTAATTATTTCTCGAGTAATTATGATATTATTATGTTATTAGAATATATGTAAAAGAAAATTGTTTTAGTTTGTTAAAATCTCAGAATTTGATCTCAGATGAGCAATTATGCTGTATTAGGATATAGTTAGAGAATCATTGACTCTCCTTTTTGTATAAATCTGTTACAAGTTGCAATATCATGTCTGTATTTTTGTCTTTAATGTATAATGTGTGAATTGACTGGTACGGATAATGATACTGTGCGATTTTAGCGTGTGGCTGTGAATATGTTCAGTGGTTCTTATGCTGGGAAGTAGTGATACAGGAAATCAGTGATATGAACGTTTTGGCGGCTCAATCGTCGCGTGGAGCGGTTATCGCGCGTACGAACCGCTGAATGTGTGTCCGGCCTATCGCGAGGACCTCACAAGCGCGGGTTTAAGACTGCCGAATTGTCGTCTTTGAGGGATGAAATGTATTTTGGAATATATCAGTGTTAATGTAAATATAAGAATCATCTCTATGTACGTATTATAGTACAATCTATCGAGTCTCAAATTGATTAAGTAGGCATTATTTAAAGATCAAAACTTAGTTATTTTCAAATATTTTAGTTTTACTCTGGCTTAGCCGTGGATGAAAATTAATTTAAATGATCAATTTTCAAAAAACATTTGTTATTTCTTTTTGTATATTATCTATGTATATTAACTGTTAAGTTTACTATAGACATTGTTACGATGTTTGTATTATTTATGTAAATAGCTCACTATAAGTAGATTATTGTATATCTATTATTATACAATAGTGAATATAAAATATTTGGATTAACTAGTAAAATGTGGATAAATGTGTTAATTAAAAAATACCTAATTCGAAATAGTTCAAATTAGTTCTTTTAGTAATATTTAAAATAAATACTTGTCGTTTTCGGATGATCAATTAATCGTTTGCATTTAATTACGTACAGTCGCCAAAACTATTGTATTTAAAAATTATAGTCATTAACATGCTCTAGTAGAAGGAGTATTTGAATCAATAGACGTTGTAATGTTAATTATTGAGAATCAGCAGTGCTATTATCTAATAAAACAGCCTTGAGCGCAGCGCTGGCCGCAGCGACGAAATCCAAATACATACATAGGATTAACAATCTAATAAACCTGTGCATTGGATTGGTAATCCAAAGTACCTACTAGTATTTCGTCGCTGCGGCCACCGCTGCGCTCAAGACTGTTATATTAGATAATAGCACGCCAGGTGTTTTATCAACAGTAACATAGTAGCTAGTACATGCATTTGACAGTACTTGACGTACAATTGCCCCGTAGGTGTTCTGTTGACGACTGTACAAGCTCATGCATTCCCGTAGAGAGACGCACGTTGTGTGACAAACACACATTTGTATAAATATGAATGTGCAAGTTCTCTTATAACCAATGATACGACCAAAGATGTAGCTCATTAAAGCCTTGTTCAAGAATATGTCTCATTTTATTTCTTTACCATATTTTTTCCCCAAAATTTACTGTCCAACTGCTGGTAACCTCTCCAAGTCCTTCAACATATTCTACTCCAGCCCCGTTCTGAAGGAGCTTTCTTTAGTGCAACAGTGAAATGACTGAATCGTAAAAAAAATCTCATCCATGTTTTCTTATCCTACAGAGTAAATATATTATTATTAGCATTGCATTTCACTTTAAAAGTCACAATTATTAGAAACCTGCCCCAGCTTTGCACGGGTATTACAAATCTTTAAAATTCTAAGGTTCTCATGAAAATAGATTCAGTGGTTTTTTAAATTTTGTTTTATAAAATGGAAGGGAATTTTACATCGCATTGATCTATTGAATTAATTTACCGGTATGGAAGGAAATTCTCATTAGAACTTCTAGGGAGAAAATATTTTTCTGAATCGACCCTGACCTTGCAACAAACACCAAAACTGAAGCGAAAGTGCAATATCAACAGTTCGAGCGCGAAAATTCCAAGAGCACTAAAGCATTTTAGTTTTTGTTGGCGAAGATAAAGAACAAAGTGGTTGGAGTAACATGATTTACTTAAAAAATTATGAACACGATACGCATTTCCTTTTTTGGCAGAACGCTAACACAGAAATGTGTACATCATTCTTGCAAAGATAGTAATTGTGACGAAATCCTGTACGTTACTTATTTATCAAAAGTGCTTAGAGGTTTAGGGATCTTTGAAAATGCTCTCAAAGTATAAGAAAGGTTTTTTCCAAATTCACACTCTAAGTACATAGTTGAAACGGAGGTCCAAAGTTTGTATGGAGAAATCTACTTACACACGGGCGAAACTGCTGTCAGAAGTTAGTCTATATACCTATAAATAGCTACCGTAGTGATCTGTCAACACACAGTTAAAACTACCGAACTGCTTGCACTGAAATGATACGTAGATAATTAATATGACATGTAATCTGGTAAAAAAAGATTTTCAAAATTCACCCTTTTTGTATGTAGAAACCTATTTCCACGCTGACGAAACCGCTGGCAGAAGTTACTTCTCTTTTTCATCTACTCTTTGGCCCTGGCCCTGAACTTATCAGGCGAAAAAAGCACAATGAAAAAGTCAATGAAAGAGAAAATACGTTACCAACAGTCGGAGCGAGCGGAAATTCAGAAAGGTGTTATATTTAGCTAGCTGATAAATGGAGGTGCAAATACGATGTACATAATTATGGTAAACCTCAAAATAACGTAACGATAGGAACTCAACGATAGGTCCGTCCTCAATGCTCTTTAGTGCACTGTTCCTATTGCGACAGAAAATTATTCATTTAAACCTCTTGCAATTAAGGTGAGGTTGTAATAATTTTGAACTTTTTGAATCTCGGGAAATCGACAAATATAAAAAAGAACAGCATGAATTTTTTTTTTTTAATATACCATACCTATGATCAACCGCTGGTTAAAAATCCAAACTTGATATAGATTTAGTTGCCTCGATAAAAAAAAACACAAATTTGACCCTAACTTACGGTTTCAAACGTGTATACTTTACTACGAGATTACGTCACGGAAATATTTGAAAGTTACATAAAATAATAAAGCTTGTTGTTTAAAAGTCTTACTATTATTTTTTTTTTTAATAAAATCGCTGTTACGGAGCGGCGAAGTCGACATAAACGGGCCCAATACCTGCAAAATACTCTGTGACTGCAACCGGCTCCTAAGTGCTCTTTATTAAAGACTGTGACCTTACATCAGACATAATAAAGCATCAAATGAAAGGGAAAATACGTTATCAACAGTCGGGGTGAGCGGAAATTCGAAAAGGTGCTCTTTTAGTGGGCTGTGGCGAGAATAGAGAGGAGCAAAGAGGTTTCATATCGGGAGCATAAAAATGTCGATCGCGCAGCATTGTAATACTTACTTATAGCACCTGAAAAGCACAGTGAAATTGATGGTAGGGACAGCAGAACAAGCGAAAAGTTATTTTTTTTTATTGTTGATCTAGAAACCTAAAATTGGGCAAGAAGCAAGGTCTCGTAACACATGTCTTAAAGAAAATAGTCTGAAAACTGTAATGATAAAAACCATGGTAACTTCTGCAGAATTAGATAAATTAAAAAGGGCAGGTATTGTTGTAAAGAAACAAGGTAACCGAAATCCAATAGTCAAAAGTCTTACAGTTACTAGTTCTATGCCTATCAAAAGTGCTGTTAATAAACTTGTTTACAAAATAAAGTACGGGGAATAGAGACGTCAAGTGAGGTGTTGACTAAATTAATGAATCAAAGTAATAAAATCGAAAATTTGTAGTTACGTCACAAAATAATAACTTTTTTTGCGATTTGGAAAAATCTTCGAGACTGGATTCTGGAATCGAATTAATTACATAGGTAAGTTTGGCTTGTTCTTTTAAATAATCCAGTGATGCAGTTCTATTTTTCATAAATATTAGGTCGAGAGACAAAATATTATATACACAAATAAATAATTTCGGATTTGTTTGGTCATTCATACCCACTTGAAAAATTTACCCTGTACTCCTTAATCACAATTTTTCAAGCTCATCTAATATCTCTATAAAAATCTCTTTCTCGAGATTTTAGCGAACACAGAGTCACAATGTTTACTATCGCACTCCTCCGAAACGACTTGATCAATTTTTATGTTTTTTTTTTTTACTATATTTGGTAATCTGAGAAAAGGTTGCAAGCTATTTTTTACATCCCTAGATGATAAGTTTATTATTACTTGCAGCAGCTAGTAACATTATAGATTCATAATATTATGAGCGAAAGATTTTAGTTTCAACATCAATTTATGAAAATGGTAAATTAGGGCAAACCTTGCGAATGGATGTTGAAACTATTGATCTCTAACCGATTGTGCTGAAATTAAGTTTAGGTATTTTTTTCATTTTAAGTTAAGAGTCACAAATAAATGCTTTCTTTCTTTCTACATTTTAAAACTCACTCTAAGATCTTTGTATTTGTTTGCTAACCTTACTGTTAACTGCGAGCGTGAAAAGCGGAGAAAAATCACCCCAATTTCCCGACCCCCAGCCCTCATTGTCGGCCCAAAGCACCCTGATAGAATTGTTATCGATGCCATCTTTAATTTCACCACTGTAAACAGCCAACAACAACATTACGAGTCACCACAAAACTAACTCCAGGTTTTTTTCTAACAGAATAGAATAAAATGAACAAAAAAAAAAAAATACAATCAACCAATAACTTTTCTCATTTTAGGATTGAGTGAATAATTAAGTATTAATTTTTTACTGACTAAAACCTAGCGATAGAGGTCAAACACGAGCCTATCCATATTAAAAAAACTGGGCAAGTGCGAGTCGGACTCGGCACTAAGGGTTCCGTACAAACTTAAGTATGAAAACAGTTCAATTGCCGAATTGAGTTACGAAGATATTTCCGAATCGCTAAATATTTTTTTTTTCGTGATGTAACTACAAAGTCACAGTTTTCAGATTTATTCATATACTTGTGCCACAAGACCTTGCTTCATGCCAAATTTCAGTATTCTAGGTAAACGGGAAGTACCCTATGAATTTTGATTCCCCTAAGAGTGTCGAAATACAGGTTTTTTGCGACATAAAGACGGTATCTTTTTTTTTCGTTAACGCAGAAGTTTGATTTTTTCACAGCTTCAAGGGACCGTTGATTTGAATATAATAATATGGTTTTAATTTTACCTCCACGCGTTTCCGAGATAAAGGGTTTTGACAGACAGACATTCGGACGGACAGCAAAGTGATCCTATAAAGGTTCCGTTTTTTTCCTTTTGAGGTACAGAACCCTAAAAAAATCACACCTTTGTCTTACAGTTGCCTTTTGCATTCTAGGGTTTTATATATATAGGTATATATATATATATTTTTTTTCTTTTAGGTTCTGAACAACTGAACCTGGTAAAGTTCAATTGTATTTAAAAACATCCAGGGATCTACTAAAATATACACAATTTTATCCAAATTGGTCAAGCCGTTTAGGAAGAGTTAGGTGACAAACAAGATGAACTATGTATACGTTACCGTAAAATTGTAAATACCTTTCCCTGACCTAGTTGAATTTACTCAGACTATGAATAATGAAAGCATAAGTATTATTGACTCATTCATATTGCACATGCAATTTGAGGAAAGGTCATAATAGAAAAAATCTCAGCCGCTTATTAAGATGGATTGTTTGCATTCCCGTTGAACAAACAACAAATCAATGAAACAAATCGCGTGCATTGTACATGAAGCGCATATTCAAACAGAAAGGGTTGACAATAAATAAAGGTGTGAGTTGTGACGAGCGCGCCAACCTTCGCAGCCGGCCATCTCGAGCGTGACGTCACAATGAGCTGCGTGAAAAATGGCGCCCACCGACGCCACAGGCCACAAATCAAAACTGTGAAACCGTTTGGCGAAAAATGAAATGAAAAGAAAAAAAAAACAAATAAACCAGCATAGGAAGGCGGCGCACACCACTGATGGCTTCTTGCAATAATTTCCGTTTTCAATGAACGCGTTTTTCTTTTTCCTATCATCGTACGAACTAGGATGGTTGGGAATAAATTGAAATACAAAATTGATTGTTGACTTTTCCCGGCCGCTTTATTACTGTCACAAATAGGAAAGAGATTGAAAATTGCCTACAGCGCGACGCCGCCGGCGTATTAGATGAATCAACTACAGAGTTATGGACTAATGTGAATGATTCACTTCAGTTTAGCTTTAGAACTGAACCATGTTCTTATCGTACCCTTTTTAGGGTTCCGTACCTCAAAAGGAAAAACGGAGCCCTTATAGAATCACTTTGTTGTCCGTCCGTCTGTCTGTCAAGACCTTCTATCTCAGGAACGCGTAGAGGTATCAAGTTGAATTTAAAACCATATACTAAGGTCTGCGGATTCTTGAAGCTGTAAAAAAATCAAATTTGTAAGTTAACGAGAAAAAAAGATACTTTGGTTTATGTGGCAAAAAAAACGTACATTTTGACAGTCTCGAGGACATCAAAATTCATAGGGTAGGTACTTCCCTATGACACAGAATTCTGAAATTTGGCATACAACAAGGTCTAATAGCACAAGTATAGAAATAAATCTGAAAACTGTAAAGTTGTTACGATACATTTGTTTTTGCGATTCTTAAAAATCTTCCGAGACTCCATTCCGGAATTAAACTATTTACATAGGTAAATTTGTACGGAACTCTCAGGGCGCGAGTCCAACTCACACTCGGCTAAGTTTTTCCTTTAATTGAATCGTTATCACTTGTTGCGATTGTAATTTCAGTGGGAGGTTTAAAAGAGAATAGAAGTGCAAGCGTTAGAATAAGATCACTAGATGCAATCTGGCGGGCGATTTATTAAGTTGTTGGCTCTGGTTAAAGTATACCGGGTTACACGCGCTATCTTCCGATAGGGAAGTTACACTGAAAATAAATTTGATATCCACTGGAATCTTGATAACGGAGAATTGTGGAAATTTCTTTGTTAATTTACACTTGCTTCTGGATATGCGTTGTTCTCGTTTCAGCTGTTTAAGCAACTAATTATGAACTTATATAATCCTCTGTAAACTTGCAGTAACATCTTATTCCGCTGTATTGATGGAAACTGATGGAAGCATTAGATTTGGAAGACGTAAATAAAAACAAGTTTTTAATGAAAATATTTTTTTCATAGCAAGCTTTCATAGCACGATAAAATACTTACACAATTAATACTCGTCAAGACGAATCATACAAGCCCAAACTCGATGGGGTCGTGTCGTTTAACTACCAAGATCCTATAGCCACCTTCCAGTTCCATCATTAAGATCAGCTCCATGTCATAATAATTTTGCATTGTCACCTGATTTACACATGCATGCACAATTTCAGCTCAATCGGTAGCCGGGAAGTGGATCTTTAATTTGCAAGATTTGATTACAGACAAACATCGGGACAGGTGAAACTAAATAAAAGCTTGTAATAAGTTTGATTCAGCAAGTGGCGAGCGATGGTATCCTGTGTGCTTGCCTAGAGCTAAACTATTCTCTCTTGACTTAAATGGTTTGTTAGAAAAGATATTAGGAAAGGATAAAAATCTAACCAGTGGACGTCAATTCACCATAATCTTCTAATAACTATATAACGATGACGTGTCAGTGTTTGTTATCGAACTCCTCTGAAACGGCTAAACCGATTCTTATGTTTTTTTTTGTGTGTATTTAGTAGATCTGAGAATAGGTTGTAGGCTATTTTTTATCCTCCTACCTAACCTCCCATTTCTTTAATTGATTTTTTTAAGGTGGCAATTTATCCGGGTTTCCTTGTCAGTACATAAATGCTCACGGCCCTAGCAGCATGGCTAGGGCCGTGAGCATCTAGAGTTTGCTAACATCTCTATGAGGAGCGCGAGAAACACTACGCGCTGTCGACGACGTGTGCTCGGTCTGTTCTATTACGGGACGGCCGAATAGTGAGGTACCCATTGCTCGTCAGCAAGCCCGCTTCTGTGAATGATGGTAATCGAGTTCGGGGTTTTGGGGGTTGGGGTTGACGATATCCGTTCTATCACGCGTGCGGCCGCTTCTTTTGCTAGCATTACTGCTTCGCAAAAGGAGACGACCGCCTGGCTTTCCTCCTCCGGACCTGAACCAGGGCCCATCGTGAGAGGTCGCTCCCGCCTATCACCTGGACACGGCGGGGTAGGTTGCATATTAGAAAATCAAAACTTTCCTGATTAAATTTCAAAAGAACAACGTACAAATCAACAAAGTTTAAAATAACGCTGGTCTTTTGATCAAAAAAAAGTTCAGCTGACCAAAGTCTGGAATATCAATGTTTAAATTATTTATTACACTATTGACCAAATCGTTCAAAGGTCGAAAGGTTAGAAGGGAAGGGATGGACGAAATCTTGAATGGACAAAATAACTAGAACGTAGTAGGAACGCGGTTGGTCACAGTTCTAACCTAACATAACCTATTGCACCCGCTACTTGTCAAAATAAAACAGATCGGGACCTTAGGGCACCCCGACACGGACGAGTCGGGATTTTGATATTTTAAAATTACATCTAGCAACTTTTGATCAGTCGTTCATTTGATATCACATACATTGGGATTCTAAAATTTTTCTAAATAAAACATTTGGTCATTTAAATTATGTTATTTCGTTTATTGTTCTTTTGAAATTTGCTCGAAAAAGTTTTGATTTTCTAATATGCAACCGTGGGGTAAGACCGTTTGCCGGGTCAACTAGTAAAATCTATTTATATGTTTTTTTTTTTTATGGGATAATTACGTGTTTAATGAATAAGTCTTAAATAAGTCTGGATCTTTGGAAGACGTACGAGTGGCCGAAGCCAACTCGCAGAGGTACTTTCATGGAACGTGGTACCTATAATTATGTGGAGGTATTATTCTACCAGTAACCGATATGCTAACAGCTAAGGGAGACTACATTACTGTATAAAAAAAATGAAATACAAAATGTGGCTATTTATAATCCTTATCTTGATAAATAGGCGAGCTATTATTTTTACGAGCTATTCCCTGTTTACACTCCTTAATGCCCGGTCAGGATGAGTTAACGACAGTTGTCAGTTCTTTTACCCTCCAGCGGGATTTATATAGGAAAATGGTTCTTGCACAATGTCCATTTACAAAGAACTCCGCACTTTCACAAAAGTGCGCCGATAACACCATGCTTCCGCAAACGAAAGAGGAGAGAGGAAGGTCTCACTTCACTGGGCATGCTGTGCCCCCGATGCTCCTATTTTTATTTGAGTTTTAATTATTAAAAGTTTTATGAACTGCTTATTTCTTTTTACGAGATTGTTGAATTAATTCCTTTTGTTTGTTAACTCGACCCTCCTTGTATTATCAAATGCTAAAAGTTGCGTTTGTTTTGCTGTAATTAATGTGCTGAATTGAAATTGTGATTTCGCTTCGCAAGACACGTAGTTGGGACTTGCTATCACATAACGTTTAGGCGCTACGCAAAGAACGAAATAGAAATGAAAACATGACTCTAAGAATAATAAGTCACGTCCTTCTTGAACGATAAATTCAAATGAATATGTTTTATATTCATTTCGATTGAGTGGGTTATTCACAAATTTAGTGTTATCACGTCCGCTGAATATCATAAAACATTTTAAAGTTCGCAAAGAGATATTCGAGAGTCGAATCTTCATTCGGCGCCGTGGGTTCGCTGTAAGTAAATTTAACTTTAAAATATGCATAACAGTTTTCCGATGCGATCCCCTTTCGAATTTAAACACATCGAGTCGTATTAAGATACATTTCGATTCAGTGCACTTGGGAAGTTCGGGAAGAAAATGCTATTCAGTTTAAAGATGATGCGGACGGTAGTTTAGGTGTAAAATGTAAGGAAAGAATGTGTTTGATCGAGTGGTGTTTGAGTTATTTGATAAAAAGAAATGATCTTTCTCAATACATTACTTAGGTATACATACATATGCAAAGAGTTACCGTAGCCTTGGAATGCAAAGTGCAACTGAAGGAATACAGGTGGGTTTTTCTCTCGCCCTGGCTGTAGTGATAGAGACGTCTGACACTTTCTATCACTTCACCCAGAGCGAGAGAAATTATTGGAGGATTTCTGATCTCAGACGTAAGGCGTTACATTTTTAGTGCTTGGTCTATCATTGAACTATCTACTAAAACAAGGGTCCGGACTAGAGTCCGGCCAACAAAAGCTGTCTCAACAAAAAGGAGGCCAAATTAAAAAAAAATAAAGCTGTTCACCCTAGCTGTACGAAGCTTAAACGAACTTGATACTTTTGAGTATTCATGAAAATAATATGCGATACAGATGTATCATATATTATGATACATGTTTATTTAACGATTAGACATGTGATCTTTATTAAGCACAAACACAAGTGCAAATAAAAAATATTATAAAACAGATCCTTCTTTTTTTTCCTTTATATCTTTGTTAAGCCACCTTGCAAGTTTAATTAATAATTTATTTATTAAAACTTCATGCAACACAAATGTACAAAGGCGGACTTAATGCCTTAGGCATTCTCTACCAGTCAACCAAGGGTGGTGAAGAGAAAACTTGGCAGGTGCATAAAAAAAGAATAGATTAATAAGAAAACAAGCGAAAAAATTATATTATAAACATACATATATATTCAATATAATATAAACCTACATGTATGTATATAAATACACTTAAATTTTGATCGTTTTAATCCCGTGGTGGATCGATCCGGTACATGAAACACTATCGATTTGTAAAGATAAAATAAAAAAGCAGCGAAGAAAACGTCAGCTCAGCGAGTCCAATAACTTGTAGGTAGTTAATACGCAACGCCGACTACTACCTACAGGTCATTGGACTCGCTCAACTGACGTTTCCTTAAAGAAATTAATTCCGTACATGCGTAAATTAATACGAGTTTTAAAGAAAGGTACTTTTAATTTTTAATTTAATTTTTACAAATCGATAGTGTTTCATGTACCGGATCGACCCTCCACGGGATTAAAACGATCAAAATTTAACGGTGTTTGTGGCCGTCCTGATGTCAAGAGGAAGCGCATTTCACAGAAGTATGGACTGAATATGAAAGGAAGAATGGACAAAATCAGAAGTATGAGAAGGACAAAGCAGTAGTAGATTGTTGGAAGAACGCAAATTCTTAGCATGAGCATAGATTACTAAATAGTGCATGAGAAGATATTGAAAGTTTGATAAAAAGGAGGGGTGGGAGAATTGAGCAGAGAGAAAAGTGTGGTCAATGCGCACAAACTTCTTCTCTGGCGAATGGGCATCCATTTGAGCTCAGTTCTGTAACTCGTAATATGGTCATATTTTTTCAAGTTAAATATGAACCGGATGCAGTTGTTAAGGATCCTGTCAAGCTTGTCTAGCAACACCGCATTTAGGTCATCTTTTGATGACTAAAGTCTAGATAAGAATTTTTTTTTTTAAATATTTTATGTGAATTTTAATCATCAATTAATATAAATGAATATCGCTCTCTTCCATACCGGATTGAGTAACTCAAGGAGAATTTTTTATGTATGGACAACCATATTTTGTCAAAACACACAGACAACATCGCTCAAAAAACAGGACGAGCTTTTGAAGTCCAAACTATGTAAGCCATAAAATATATTTAAGTAAAGACAAATTTAACGCATCAGAAACAAATTGCAAGAGGCTTGTAGACTCGGAACTTGGAAGTTAAGTGTACTTAACCGCGACTTGTGAAAATGCAAATAAGGAGCTTCGCCCCCGACGCGCCGGGCCTCGGGATTTGTCTCCACCAGATATGATAATTAGTTTCACAGAGACGAGAATTAGTAAGATACACCAAAGGTTTTCTTTATAAAAGACTTATAATTTGCTTTCTATTTCAGTTTTAGTCTGTTATATAAAAAACACTGGAAAAGATGGTTAGTGAAACATACTACAAACATAAACATAAACAATTAATCAAACAAATTTTATTAAAAGATTTTTCTACAGATCGGTGTTTGCTATATCATTGGAAATCCTAATAATTGAACGTAACTTGGTCAAATCAAAGCCAGTAGAGATGGGAAGTTTGAAATAATTATAGTAACTTCACCGGTTTTAGAAAATACTATAAGTACTTATAATAGCTGCATGAAAATCTTTGCAAATATTACAAATTCCTTCAATATGGTCTGGAAACTTGTTAATGCTATTAGAGCAAGCTTCGCAGGCGTTAAGCCTGCAACCTTACTTAATTCTACTTATTCGACAAACTTCGGCACCACGCCGCGCGGCGCCCGCCTCCCATCTTCAACGCATACACCTTTTATTAGCAAAGATTTACATTATTGAATCTAATTTCAAATAATAAACCAAATACTGTAAAATTTAAAGTTTACTCTTTCAAATATAAAACAAAACGAACATTAAATCAAACACGCCAGAATGAAGAATCCAAAGAAAAGACTTAATGTATTAGACACATGGCTCGGCCCGGCACTGCGGACTTGTTGTACTGGTTGACGACGTGCTTCCACGCGAGGCTTCCTGTGCGGGATTTCTTCTTGATCTAGTTTCTTACGCCCATCTGAATCCTCTCTTTCGAGTGGCCAGGACTTGCTACTTATGAAAATGTCTCCATCGGAACCTGTCTGCGTATCGGTAGGACTAGTTACGGTAGTTGTTGAAGTATCTGCTGCAATTGTTGTATCTGCTGCAATTGTTGTATCTGCTGCAATTGTTGCATCTGCTGCAATTGTTGTATCTGCTGCAATTGTTGTATCTTCTGCAATTGTTGTAGCTTCTTCTGATTCTAAATTTATCATTGTTGTCGTAGTTGCCATTTCACTGTCGTCTGTTGTCGGTTCAGTTGTGACATGAGTGACTGTGGTTTCAGTAGAAGATAAGGTTTGCATCAACATTAGTTCTGGCTCTTTAGAAGATGCATTTGTTTTCTCTGTGGCACTTGTAACGGGCGCATCCTTGTAGGATACGTCACAAATATGTGAGCACTGCTCCTGTTGACATTTGTTTTCTGTTCCGCAAGTTATAAACTTATCCCAGGCCGATAGCAATTGGTATAAGTGAGGTTGCTTGCAGTCGTTGTCTATGTAGGTTTGAATTCCAACTATTTCATTTTCACAAATAAGAGGTCCACCGCTGTTTCCCTGGTGCAAAATATTTGTTTTAGAATGTGAAAAAAAACCTATATCAGCTTTTGCTTTTCCTCTGTTGGACTAAACTCAATTGTCGAATAAGAAATATTTAACTCACTTGGCAGAAGTTACCGTCGTAAACCGCGTTTTTGTTTTCTTCGCTGCCGTTGGCACATGCCATGGTGTCGCTAAAGTGAGAGCCGCAGTTCTGAATGGATGGCGGCAGCATGTCTACAGACAACTGCGTCAAAGTTCTGTCTTCGGTGGTGTCTTTGCTGTCTTTCTTCTGCATACAGACAAAACCGTTACAGTAAAATGGGGTGAATAGAGACTTAGGGGTGAATAGAGACAAAACTTTGGTTTCGTTTTTCACTTTGATACCATAATATCGGCCTCTAACAAGGCATCGATTTTTTAGAATAACTATTCATTAATAAATTGATATAGTTAAATGCTGCAAAAAATATTCAAATATCGAGAAAATACTCTTTAAAGTTTTGTCTCTATTCACCCCATTTTACGGTAACTAAATAACTTTTTATTTAAAGACTGAGGAGAGATCAATTCTGGACTTTAGCTTATCAGAACTTTTTTTAATAATTATTATCATCATTTCAGTCAAAAGACGTCCACTGTTGGACATAGGCCTCCCAAACTGTCACTTTGTTTTAAAATATCAATTCAAAATGCAAAAGGCTTTTGCCCAGCAGTGCCCGAAAGTGTTCCCACAATAAGGCATGTAAATAACATTATTCGAGAATACCATTTAGAATAATGCTATTTAAAATATGTTTGGAGCTGAAAATTGTATCGGTACATATACATAGTTATAAAGAATTTATAAGGCGATCTTACGGCAAATACGACAATGGTGCAGGTTTTGTCCCGAAGGTTAAGTTTCGGGTTAATATTGGCGATGCCCACAGTTGAAGTAAGGTTGAAAGGCAGCAAGACCTTCATGAGGGAGATGTCTGTACGCCACCATTGCGTCGCACTGTGGTTGTACGGACGAACGATATTTATGACCTGAGTAAGAGAAAATCAAAAAGATTGTGTAGTGTTCTAAATAATTGAACAAGACACCAGCGCGGCAGCGGACCTTTAGGGCGCCTTCAAATTAGCCGCGAAGGCCACGCGACAGCAGCGCGGCCGCTACACTAGAACCGCTATGTTTGAGCATCATAGTGTTGTACATTTAGTTTCTCGATTAGAACGAAACTATTAAAACGAAAAAAGATATTGAAAAAGAAAAAAAAGAAACCTTAAAAAACCATTGCAGTTAGTTGGTATAGGTCAACGACCTGAATTTAATGAAGTGAATTGAAAATTTCAGAATTACATATATGTATTCGCTATTGACTATTAATCTCATTAATAAATTCTTTAACTTGATTTTCGTTCACGTTTAGACTTGAACAAAAACTAAGTGCATATCATCACTAGTCGACCGATGAACTGGAGCGCGGCTGCAGCGCGGCTGCCGCGCTGCGGCAGCGCTGCTGCTTGCGTTGTTGTTTCGCGGCACTTCGCGGCACTTCGCGGCTAATTTGAAGACACCCTAAGTCTCTTCAAATTAGCCGCGAAGTGCCGCGAGTCGTCTAAGAGAGTTGGATGAAAGTGTTTGAGTAAGAAATCACAGAAAAAACTCGATAGCAGACATTTAGTGTAGTTTATGAAGTTGTAAGAGTATCAATATTTCGCATTACCTCTCGCTCTTGTTCATCCTCGTCTTCATTTAGTGTGAAATTGCTATCAATAGAAATAGCACCGAGCCTGGCTAGGAGGGTTTTTCGCGGGAAGCCGATAGGAGCACCTTCTGTAATAATACTGGGTCCAACAGCGGAGGTGACCAGCCACTCCGGTCGGATAAGGACCGCGCCACGGAGGAATCTGGCACCAGTGGCGTCTACCACCGACTCGTCCGGGTAATATATGAAAGCCTGGTAAAGATTTGTTTAAAATTAGTTAAAACAAAAAGCTGTAAGTCAAGTCTACTGAACTTCATTTGGCAGAGCTGTAAGGTACATTTATATATAGTTAATTTAAATGTAGAAATGTATAAAACATAAAAAGTAACCTGGTTTTTGTAATTTTATTGTTAATAATATATATAATTTATTTTAATTGTATAATAGGACATTGTCAGTTTCGTTATACAAGCGATGCGACTCAATAAGAAATACGTGTTATATACCTGTGTAAAAGTAACAAAAAAAAAACAATTTGGTTTGAACACAGACTAAGGTATGAGCTATGATGGAAATACACTTTGAAAATGATGAACCAAGAGCGCGCACAGAGAAGAGACATCATTCACATTCAAAAGTCTGTATGAACTTGAGACTACTGTGATATATTACTTCACCACTTCTTCAGGTTCGTAAGGTACCAAAATTTATCACGCAACAAACTAACCATGTATGGGAACTGTCCTCTCCTGGCTTCATGGTCACCATCCGCGTACACTTCTATACATAAAGACAACGCTGGAAAATTACCAAAATAATATAATTATGTATCATTCTACGACGAAAACCAAGATGAGGGACTATAACAAATTGAGAATTACCGGAACACAATGCGATTAGAAATTTAGCTTTCATATTCGTAGAAAATTATCATCATTTAAAGAAAAATTAATTGACGTTTCACCGTCATATACATTGCTGACCTGACAGAAGAAATTTCAAAAACAGAATAGATAGCATTTCTCTATTTGTACATATTTCACTGCCAGGTAAATGAATCAGTTTTTATGCAAATATTTAAATCCTCATTTTTGAGCTAATGTAATAATTCTTTCTAACTCTCTTTGTCGTAAAAATCGAATTAGTCGAGTCACGTCCCTTTATTTTTCTCCGCTATCTTTGACAAAGTTACGCCGACTCGAGTTAAAGACATTAATCAGAATCTCATCCGAGCCAAGATGTATTATCCTCAATAAAGCGAAAAGAATGACTTTGCGATTTTAAAACGCGTGTTTTCCAGATAACGGCGGTGGATAAATCTGGGGAACACCTAATTATTCATGTTAGGGGTGTTTAAGAGTGCGTATTAATACGCCTGGAGCGGCGGCGGCTTTTGAAAAATATGCTAAGAACATAAAAAGTGCAGTTTATTTAAAATACCGCGGACGGAAACACGGCTAGGGCGGGCGCGCCACCACCGCACTGTGCGCGTCTTTTCAGTTTTATTTCCAATTGATAAATGTATAAAACATTGAAAGGGTAAAAGATTTAGTTTGTGACTGCAATTTGATTTTATTGTCTACTGTTTTAGGTCGTTATTTTATCTCATTAGATCCAAAATCTTAACTTCAACAAAATGAGAATTAGTAAGCCACTTCGAGGTGTAGGAAACACTAACATTGTCCACAAATGAGCAGAGATGTCGTATCCAAAACGCTGATGCAGCCACGTCAATACCACTTGTTCAGACGATTATTACAGGTCCAGTTTAGATGGACCTGTCCTAATGTTCTAAGCTTCCTCTCAATGTTCTAAAAAGTAGTTTGGCTTGAGGGGCAGGCAGTGTCATCTCAAGTTGGCATTGTTATAACGGTCCGAATGAACGAGCTACGTGTTTTGGCTGCGACCCGCAATTGCTTTACACTTCTTCCTTTGCAGTTGTAAAACGGTGTCCTAAAATATCAATAAAACTGCTGTATAACTTTTAATCACACTTGTATTTTAATGGCTATATTGATTTTGCGAAAAAGCAATCGCACGAATATTTATAGGGTATCCACATGGGTATCCGTAACAGCGGCCGATTTTATTGTTTTGTCGGTGAATATAAAATGATACCGGGAATTTTGAACGCAGCCAGTTTTAGCAGATATTTATTCAATGTTTGAAATAATGAAATCTAAATGAATTTTGATAAATGAATTTTGGAATAGCATGCAACGTTAGGATGTTTACAGTATCTATCCACAGTAGATTGAACTTTCCTTTTATTCGAATTTGATATGTTATGTAATTAGTTTGATATGATTATGGAAACGAGAACTAGTCAAATAAGTAACCCACCATACTACTAAAGGTATATTGAGTCTTTACCTAATTATCGTAGTATGAAACTGCATACAGTACACTTTACTGGAACATCAACAAGTACTACTGTAACTTAATTTGGCTGTCTCAATTTATTTTTGCTTACAATATTTTAGTTGAAATAAATATTTTTGTATTTGTATCTTCAGATTGACTTGGAATTATAAGTTCAAATAAACTTTATAATTAAGATATTTTTGGGTTCGTTACATCCAAAGGAAAAAATGGAACCCTTGTAGGATCACTTTGTTGTTCGTCTGTCTGTCTGTCAAGACCATTATCTCGGGAACGCGTGGAGATATCGAGTTGAAATTAAAACCATATACTTGGCCGCTGCAGGTCTTGAAGCTAAGAAAAAAAAATCAAACTTCTGAGTTAACAAAAAAAAGTTACGGCCGTTTATTTCGCAAAAAACGTGTATTTCAACACTCTCAAGGGAATCAAAATTCATAGGGTATTTCTCGTTGCCTTTGTCCTGCAATTTGGCATGAAGTAAGGTCTTGTAGTTCATATATAGGAAAAAATCTGAAAACTGTAACGTCACAATTTTTTTTTGAGGTTCGGAAAAATCTATCAACGGCAATCTGAAGACACCACACAGTTCAGTATGCAGTTTCAAGAAACGTGAATTTCACGGGTAGATTATAAATACCCATGAAATACTTTCAACAAACGTAGTACATATACATCTATCGATGCAACTGAACACCCGCAGTGTGAGTAAATTCGCATTACGTACCCGTTGCGTACAAATTCCTTCGAGTCTAGGCAAACTTTTCGCCGGCTTACCAACTGTGACTCGCGAGCGGTGATATGAATATTAAACGCTTCAAGAATTAGAAGATTTATACGACAATTCGGAAGTTAGGCGGTCCTTGTGCACTTAAATGAATGTTTAACATTATCTGCAGAGTTTTAAGGAAGTTGAAACTCTTAAACAACTTGCGAAGAAACTTTAATAGAGAGCGGCTCTCGGGCGATTAATTCGAAGACGTGGCAAGGTGGACGGGAATTCTTAATGTGAAAGGGTAACGGAGGTGTTCAATCGGTGCATCTAATAGAGGAAGGGTGCGCTTCATTTAAATTATTTTATGAACTTTTGAACGGTTGTTTCAAGTTCTATATACGTATATGTACGAATGGGTACGGCGAATTTAGGCTGAATGATTCTCGATATACAGCCATGAAGCCGAAACCAAAATTTTCTTTTTATTTTCTGAAATAATAAATTATTCTTATTGTACTGTAACATAAGTCGCGGCAGACGGAAGACGCAGCATTAGAGGACCTTCTGCAAGGTGGACCGATGAGCTGGTGAGGGTAGCGGGAATCCGATGGATGCGAGACGCACAGGACCGGCCATTATGACGACCATTATTGGCCTATGTCCAACAGTGGACATTTTTTGGCTGAAATGAAGATACTTTAACTCAAAGGTACCTACGCCTGCGCAATATTTCACCAAAGCCGTTTGCTAAAGGAAAATGCAGAGAAAAACTTATAGATAGCGGTGTAACCAAAGCAACAATGAAACCAGTTCCATATCCACATGATGAAAACCTCATCGGTAATAACAGCAGCATATCCGTTCCGCGTGACAATATAAATTGATTGGCGTAGTGTGCGTGTGTCATTGTCCCCGCCGTCATTTCCCAATGTCCCGTCCTGTTCTATTGTACTGCACTTTATTGAATTTGATTTACGCGCCAATTTTTATAGGCTTCGGTTTTTATTAACTGACCTCGGTGCCGATGTAAACTTAATTGAATCCGCCAACAAAAGGTATCGAATGAAAAGAGCGTCCAGCGGTGTGCGATGCAGATTATAATAGGTTTTTCCGAATTTGCATGGGTTTTAAGTTACTCGATATTCGATATTTTCACGGCGGTTGAACTATTGCATTCGATCTGTTTGTTGAAAAGCTAATTATAATATTATAAATGTTGTATCTGTAACTGAACAACATTTTTCAGTTAAAAGTGCCGGTCTTTGTCTTTGAATTTTAAAGTAAGTAGGTATAAAACTGTTCCTACAATTTGAAAAAGTTTCTTCAAAATCTTCTTCTGTCTTGACGAGTTGGCGATGTGTGACGTCATCGCCTTTGACAGATTCTGAGTCAAAGCTCACGCGAGCTGAGCAGATAGAAGTTCATACCACATAGACAACACTAGTAAAAGAATTGTCCCACGGTTATATCTATAGCCTACAACATTATTAATCAGTTTCGTGGTCTGGAAAAGTTTGTTTATTACTTGTAACCCACTCATCACCCACTCAATATGTTTTTTAACACACTGACACGAAAACTCGCTCTTATCCCTACCGCTTTTAGGAACGCTGTTTTCGCACCAGTGCGGAAAAATGCGCGCGCGCGCCCCCGTTACAATTTTACCTATTTTATTTATCGTATCATGCTGGGCACTAAACGACACCCAACATCGCGCATCAACTCCTTTTTTTTTAAGTCTTCGTAAGTGTATTAAAAAACGTCGTTTGATACACGTGGGAATTAGTCACTGCAGCCCTTTGCTCCAACCGGGTCTTTGACCCAGCCGGGTCGAAGCCTACTGGGGCCAGGGTTATCCGAAAGGGCGCTCGAGCCCCGGTATGAAGGCTAGAAGGGACGGGGTGGGTCTTTTAGTCAGTAAGAGTCTGACACTATCTCCCGCTCCGCCCAAGAGCGGGGGTTTTCATTGGATGATTTTTACCCACTATAAAAAAAGCCCTTTGCTCCATAATGCTGCCTCAGTCGCAATGACAAACTCCATTGGCATCAAAATAAACCATTCTGGAAGAGATTCCCACTCAGAATGACATCCTGAACCTGA
The DNA here is from genome assembly GCA_910589285.2 of Mythimna ferrago. Lineage (NCBI taxonomy): Eukaryota > Metazoa > Arthropoda > Insecta > Lepidoptera > Noctuidae > Mythimna > Mythimna ferrago. Next base: position 17,855,611 of record OU342682.1, on the reverse strand, counting down.
ATAAATTCATATTACAAACATATCTTTCATTTAACATCAGAATGTCGACAAACACATATCAAGAGCGACTATAAACTGTCTCGGGGAAAACATTTCTTACAATTTTCTGCAACAAAAGCGAATTATTTGCTGAAAGACCGTAATCTGAGTTAATTATCTGAAATTCGGTCGTATTTAACGTCGTTTCAAAATGAGTTTTCACAATTGGAGGCGAGTCAAAAGAGCTTTCTAAAGGAATCGCGAACACAATTAGGAGCAAGTTGTTGTTTGTAAATTGTCAGGGAAAGAGTGTGCATGACACGTGGCGGCAGGTGCATAGGCGCGTAACTGCGCATTCATCTATAACTCGTAAATAAAGAGAGGAAAGAAATGTTTAACGAAGATTTATGTAACTCATAATATAAATATTTTTTTAATTTATATAAACTAGTGCTTGACTGCGATCCCACCTGATGGTAAGCAGTGATGCAATCGTTGATGGTGAGGCGCACTAGTTAGCACATTAATATGATTTAAAAGAGGGTCTATGGAGTTTCTTGCACGTTCTTCTCCATAAAGACCTACGCTTTGAAATGTGCAATTTAGGTTCACTTTTGAGACTGACCGACATTTTGACAATTCAAAAGTGCCTGTAATTGGTCTATTTGAAATAAACGTTTCTGATTTCTAATAAACGTGTATATTGTTGTTGTTGTTTGTTTTGATACTTTTGAAATATCTACAAATATTTACCTTTACTTTTATAGGAAGTTGAAGTTGGTTTAGTGGTAAATAATTTAACGGAAAATAAAATGATAGCAATATTTTCAATCACACAGATCTCTTAAAGGCGAAAATTGGTACGTATTTGTGTGTGATGGTGTGTGTACTGTGTATAGTCCTTCACGCTCAAACGAATGAACGGATTTACATGCAATTAGGCACATAAGTAGACCATATCTTGGAATAGGACATTGTGGAATGGGATACTTTTTATCACAAGAAATTTTCTACTATCTCTCTACTTTCACGTGAGCGAAGCCGCTTAGAGAACCTCGCGTTGAATAAAACTCGGAAGCCCGAAGCCTCCTGACTGCAGTTATATAGTACAGTCATAAGTGTTATTAACTAAATAACTACTGTAGATGAAAAAACCGTATCCACAATGCTAAAGATCAGTCAACATTGTTAGCAATAAATTCTTATTTCTGTCTTCATTCTGCAAACAAAAAATATTTTGGTACAAGACAACATTTATTTTTAATTTTTATTCGAAATATTATAAAATGTCAGTTCCGCCATTATAGCCGCTGGGTGTACCGGCCGCTAAGCTCGTTATTACAATTGTGCCCTATAGAGAGATACAGAATCAAATCAGGCGCAACAATGGTGGCGCAATTAAACCCGCGAGGGGAAGCGTCTTGAAGTGAAGGAGAGAGAGAAGCCGCGGATGACGGCGACGAGACGGCCATGACTTTGAGAGAAAAAAAGGTCGCATAAATAGGTAATTTTCTTTTTTTTTTGAGGTGGTAAATCATCCAATGACTTCTCTCCTTTTAGAGTGGAATGGGAGAGCGTGTCAGACTTTTACTGACTAAACCCACTCCTGTGTCCATCAGTTGATCTTTGTATTGTAATAGGTTTCCTTTTCAGAAATTGCTCATGGCTCTTTCAGGCATCGGTCCTGCTGGGCCCCTACGGTTTTGCTGATAATTATCTCTTCGAGGCAAATATGGAACACTACGCGCCGTCGCTGACTCGGGCTCGTCTGGAAGTAATTTATCATAGAATTAGTATTGATATCTTAATTCTGAATGTTATTTTTCTTTGGCTTATACCTAAAAAGAGTAAAACAGTAAAAGTTCAGTCAAAACAGCAGCGCGACAGTTTTAACGTTCCAGTTTCGAGAAAAAAGTGCCTAGCTCTAGTCTAATGATGTTCTTGGTTCTGTTTGCTTTGTGCTGTGCTGTTATTTTTATATAATCGGGTCAATCATCATCGGAATCAAAATGAAAAAGAAAAAAGTTTGTTAACCAAAGTTTAGAAATTATTGTAAGTAAGTACTTTGGTTGAATTTCTTTGCTTGCGATAGTTGGGATTAAAATGCTTCTTTTTTCCGTTTTTATATAACGTCGCCCCGCACTGCACTTCTTCTGTATCTATCACGGGTGTTTCCACAGACGTGTAAATTCACATACATTAGACACCAAAACCAGGAACAAGTATCTGTAGACTATTGGATATATTGGTTCCGTACGGGAATCGAATTCGAGAAACACTGCACAGCCACCAAGCACTCAACCAGTGCATCATCTGTGCTGTTAATTATTGAAACAATATTAAACACTGCTTTCAATAGTATGATAAAAGATTTTTTATCATAATACTTGACGAAAAGCGAAGATCTGTTACGTGTTTAGAGTCACAACACTTCCTTGCATCGGCAAATAACTTGTGTTTAATTATCCATATTCCGTATTATTGTTGCTATTGTTGTTGAACTTGTGTATCGACTTAATTGGAGATGGGCCGGATATGTGACAAGAATTATCGGCAATCGATGGAGTGAGAGGATACTGCATTGGCACCCACGAGACGTGAGCAGGCCGCGCGGGTGACAGCACCGTAGGTGGGCTAATGACATCTCTCAGTTAGCAGGACCAGCTTGGACCCGGAAAGCCTACAATAGGCTACATTAGGCAAGGTTGGAGGAGGTCTATGCCCAAAAATTTCAAACCATGTTGTAAATGTATGCGATTAGTGAGAAATAAAGGCGTTATTATTATTATTCCGTATTGTTATCATAACGATTACACGTTCTCTTACGAAATTTCCATTTAATACGCAATAAAACCTTCAATAACCATTGTCTAAACGCAGACAAACCAAAACCAACATTGTAACAGAATTAAAGTCAAACTCTTTCATTGGCAGTAATGCAAATCCTCGTCTGAATACGCTCTGTTTACTTCTTCGCCCCTTTGTTTTAGCCGTAACGAGCAGAAAAAGGGCCCATTCAGAGCATCCGAACCTAATTACCCTCCCTCAGTTACAAAGGAGGGTTTCTAATTAACGATATTATGTCAAATAATTTGTTTGAGCCGACGTCTTACTCGGCCTCAGTCGCGGATTGGATTAAGTTTGCACGGCACCGGTACGTTTGCTTTACAAAGAAAAACTGGCCGAATGGAATGGAACAACTGTGATTGTAGCCAGATTTTGGCTTTGTTGAGTATTTGATTTGAATGGGGTTAAATTTAAGATTAATTGGTAAATCTTAAATTGAGTTGATTTGATTCGAATTATTTATGTTAGAGTGGCCTACCTGCTGATATTCAGCGAAGAAAAACAAATCACTTAGTTTTTTAAGATTTTTTTGATTTATTTAATTTTTATTTTTAATATATGGAGGTAATTCAGAAAAAAAAAATATTTTCATTATTATTACTTACTTTACACCGACTTCCGAAGTGAGTGTTTTTTTTTTTATTTTGAAGTCCGTTGTTTTTTTTTATAACTATATATGTTATAATGTTCCCGTTGCTGGATCTAAGGCCTCCTCTATAGGAGAGCAAATTGGCCGTAACCCACCACGCGGGCCCAGTGCTAGTTGATGGATGTTATTTGTCGTCGAATTTTTGGTTATAGGACATGCTGGTTTCCTCACGATGTTTTCTTTCACAGCTTTGAGAACTGTGGTGACGAAATAAATTACAAAAAGTAAAGCGCAAATTAGGCAAATTTTATGGTCACAAGAATACTAACTATAATTGACCATCCAACTCCTTCCAATCTATTTTCATCTTGTGTCCCATACTTGAATGTAAACACAGGGTCGAAACCCACCATGATGGATGTCCCCCGTCACATGTTGGAACACGCGGCTTTTGCCTCGTCAGCCGAGTATTAGCAATCTGTCAGTGCTAACCAGGCATTTGTCATTACGATTGGGTAGCATTAATTGGATTAATGTCATTAGATAGCCCTTCACTTCGTCTTATGACGTATGTTAATGATCATGAGACGTGCCAGCAGATATGAAATTATATTATTAGTGTGTTGTTTTGTTTTGATGCCTTCAGTTTTCTCATAACAATCAGTGATCCAGTTGTATACCAAAATAGTACTTAACAAAAAATTTACACAAACTTAAATCTATGGGTACAATGGCGGTCTTATCACCATTTTTTCAGGAGTTTGGTATAATTTTTGGTCACAACAGTGAACAAAACATATGCGGATTTGACTTAAAATGAAACAATTTTTACAAAATCCTTTACCTGTCCAAAATGAATGAAAAATGTATTAGTGGTGGATAATCTGAAGCTTATTCGTCCGCACTGCGCCATAATGGATAGTGCCAATATGGAAATATAGAATTTGATACGTTAAGAATAATAAAGCAAAAATCCCTATTATTCGTCGTATTTCAAAGGCTCAGAATCGTCCGGACGTTGTGCCACAAAATAGATAGGTACAGAAGACAATCTACATACAAAGCGTGCTCGAGCAAAGCATAGATAGACACCGCTCACGGACACAATATCTCGGCTCAATCGCCCTTGTCGCACTCGTACAGTTCGGCTCAACGCGCTGACCCTAGCACGATCTCCTAGCGTAGGTACAAAAAGTGAAGTACATACATGAGATTGACTTCTGTACCTATCTATTTTGTGGTTGTGCCGTCTGGCCTAGGATATCAAAGGGGCATGAGGATGCAAGTTAGGTGGGATTAGCAGACATTTGAATGCGCCGTCGTTCTCACTAATTGAGTTAATATTTGGTTATCGGCTGCGCGCACTCGGGCCGCGCGACTAATCCTACCGAATTAATGACGCGAATTTATCATTATTAATGCGTACGTGATCCTCGCCACACCTGATTTTACGCTGCAGGGTGGTTTCATATGACAGGGATGTATCCTGTGATAGGTGTTGCTTTGCTGACGATACCATTTGTTTACTTATATTTACAAGCTTTTATTTAGTTTCACCTGTCCCGATGTTTGTCTGTCATCAAATCTTGTAAATTAAATTTGACCCACTTCCCGGTTACCGATTGAGCTGAAATTTTGCATGCACGTGTAAATCAGATGTCAATGCAAAATTATTGTGACAAGGAGCTGATCTGATGATGGAACCGGAAGGTGGCTATTGGAACTTGGTAGTTAAACGACACAACCCCATCGAGTTTTGGCTCGTATGATTCGTCTTGACGAGTATTATATAGGTATACCGAGCTATAAAAGCTTGCTATGAAAAAAATATTTTCATTAAAAGCTTGTTCCAGGTAAATTGGCTAAAAGTCTAACACGTCTCACTCTACCGGAGCACTAAAGTCATTTGATAATTTTTCATCTTTAAAAAAGAAGTTCTTGAGAGTTTGATAATTGTATAAATTAATTATTTGAGCAGGTAATGATGCTGCACTGTTGGATTAATTAGCTTGGAAAGTGTCCGAGCATCAGGTAAATGATCGATTAATGACAACCTTTCAACTTAATGTTAATTATCTGTTCTCGTTAATATGAATTCGTGCACTCGGTACAGTATTGTAAATGTATCACATCACACTCACACTAATGTTATAACGGTGAAAGTTTGTATACACGTCACCGTAAAATTGTAAATATCGTTAGATTATAATCTAACTCGCGAGATTGTAAACTGTCAAAAGATTGTTAACCGTAGATAACAAACTGTTTAGATTTTAACGTATTCTTTTTCGGTAGATTGTAATCTATTGAAGTAAAATTATTAAATTGTTAAATGGCAAGGAACCTAATTTAACAATACTTTTTTTTTTTTTAAGTTACCATTTTAGTTTTTATTTTTATTTATTGTCTTATTAATATGCTCATTGTTTTGAATTTGTATTTTGTTTAATTTTATGGGAACGCAGCAGTGGGAGGCAGCTAGTATTTTTTTAAACAAAGGTGACTACAACACTAGTGCGTTAATCCCACCGTTCCACTGCACCTAGTACGACAAAGTCACATAGGTAGCTATTTGTTCCGAATTTCCCGCGTGAGTTGATCGCAATGAAAAGAAAATATGTTGTCTTGTTTGTTCCACGTGTGAACCCGGCGCAGCCAACTGCATCGTCCATTCAATTCGACAGCTTTACGACACGCTGCCCGTTTATTCGCACGTTTCGCTCCGTTATGGCTTTATTACAATTTTTTATAGCTCCACTAGTTCATATTTTCGGTGGTGTTAAGGGATTAAAGAACTGGAGATTAATTGAACGTGAACGGCTTAAATAACTGATTATTTATTCGCTCTGTTTTTTGGAAAATCTATTACAAAATTGGATTATTTGGTGAGATTTCGTCTTATGATAATACACGATTTACAGACTACAAAGTCACTACAAACTGACTTTCAGTGAATTGAAAATGTTTTCTGAAACTGACTGTTCCTGAAAAATTTTCAAGTCATGGTTTTCCGAACTTATAGTTTTTTTTTTTTATTATTGATAGGCATACATTTGGCTAATATCTCACCTGCAAGCTATACCTAATGTAGTCGACGACGGCGCGCACTGTTCCCGCGCGCCTCAAGGAGTTGTCAGCAACAGCAGGGACCCAGCCGGGTCGAAGCCTACTGGGGCCAGGGTTATCCGAAAGGGCGCTCGAGCCCCGGTATGAAGGCTAGAAGGAACGGGGTGGGTCTTTTAGTCAGTAAGAGTCTGACACTATCTCCCGCTCCGCCCAAGGGCGGGGGATGTCAATGCATGATTTTTCCCACCATAAAAAAAAAAGCTATACCTAATGTAGTCGACGATGGAGCACGCTTGCTTAAAATTAAACTATTTACTCTTCACTTACAATAAAAACCTCCAGGTTTTATACATCAGGTAAATTTTTACTATGAAATTAATTATAATACACCTATGCTACGAAGAAACATTACGTTTCAATACTTGCCTATAAATATTCATAGATCCGTAGGATACTAAATGTGAGTCCCCGCCCCTATTCAGAACATAGGGCAAACATTGGAGTGCCTTAAGTGACCATACACCTGCACTTTGGAGGCTTTAATGAGTGCCACCGACGCTGCAGTTAACGTACTTCCACCAGGCCCAAACAGTTTAATGAGTTTACCATTGATTCGAAAAGAAGGAGACCTATAAATATAATTAGCTGTTTTTTTTATCCAGTTTTCAATATACTCGTACGTTTTTTTATTTATTTGATATATAGTATACTAGGATTGCGATCCCACCTTATGGTAAGCAGTGATGCAAGCTTTGAAGATTGGACTTAACCAAATCTGGATCACCAATTAGCCTTTTCGCACGCCTTTCCACCGAGTCCAAAGCTGCTTGGTGGCATTTTGCAGCTCCTGCCCATAAATATGTAAAGCGTCCAGTTATAAAGGATTCTCGGAAATAATACTAAACCTCGTACACTTGCTTCTACAACCAATACCTTATTTTCACTCAATCCACCAGCTAATTCCTGCAGATTTGAAACCCCTATGTCACACAAAACGAGCATGCCCGCGCCTACTCAAACCTAGCAAATTGGTATTGTCCGTAGTGCATGGAGTATGGTTCGCAAGCAAACAGTCGGTAACGAGCGATCAATGCGCAATCGCGGCGGCCTAATCACGCGCGATTGACGGTGGACACAAATGACGGACGCAAATGACGGATGTGAATGACGGGAGGAGCAAATGACGCGCCGTATCGCGTGACACGCGGCCAGCGCTAATGAATTGCTACGGACACGGTACAGCAAGTGTGATGGGAATTGCGACGGTATTTTTTCTGGGTATTACTGATTTTTGAGAGTTTTTATTTTTTTGTTTTCAATAGTTAATGTTGTACTAGATCGTTAAGATGAAATAATCTCATTATTCGTTTGACACAATTAAAGATTTTTTTTTTGTGACAAGAGTATGAAATCATGAAATAACTTCTTTATTGATTAGGATCTTCAATATCACATACACTGGAATATTTATACGTAAGTGTACATTGTTATAAAACATTTGGAATTCTGCAACACTTACAGATAATCACACTATTAAAGTAAAACATTTAAAACTAAAATAAAAGGTGTGAACATGCGATTTACTTTGTATGAACTTCTCTCGCTGGGCGGAGCGAGAGAGAGTGTCAGGCTTTTACTGACTAAAATCCACCTGTCTGCTTTATGCCCTTTTGCCTTCCAGGGAAACGGTAACCTTTCGAATAATCCCACAATCGACACAACAGCGGCGTTGTTAATTTTTGTCAAGTTTCACAAGAAGCAGAAATTAAGTAGATCAGATACTTCTTTGTTTCTTTCCAATTAATATACTCGCCACTCCACCTCCACCAATGATGTTAGTTTTTTTTTTTATATTTTTCCGTCCAAGGCTAAACTTAGTAGTTTTTTTCAGGAAATTGTATAACTTTTATAACGGAACTTATTTATCTTCTTGCAATTTTCCACCCACCTATTTTTCTCCAAATATCTACTTCAAACATGTTTGACCAGTTTCTTAGTCCGAAGATGTACGTCAAACAAACACATAGGTCACTCCTAATTAGACACGCGACAAATTAGATCAAGTTGCACATGACAGTGGATTATTGATTGCGAGGTGGAGGGGGTGGGGGAGTGAGCATAATGACGTCATGCTCCCCACAACCAGTAATTAACGACTGATTAACGCACAATTAGCACTGATCACTGATAACAGATGCCGGCGGAACTTGAAACCCGTGCACTTGCGTGCAGACGGATGGATGATGTTAGTGAATTGTTAGTGATTTTGTTATCAAGAATTTTAAAATGATTTTTTGACGATGATGGTTTTTGTAACAAAACAATACATTACAAAACAAAAAAGCTTTTCTCCTATATCTACACAGTTGTTTTCATGTAAAAAATAAATTGTTAAAACTTATTTTAAATTATTCTGTTTCAAAACAGTACTTAAGTACCTACAGGATCTTTAAAATCGAATTACACAATTTAACATATTCAAGTTATAACAGTTTTAGATATTAATTATGACATACCTCATGCTTACAATATAATTACTTTTTAATACCAAACGTATCAAAATAAAGTAAAAAAAAATTGCCTACAGGTAAATTTTTATGCATGGGAGTGTAAAATATGAGCTATTGTGGTGACTGTAATGTGATGTTAATGTGATTGAATTGTTAGTAGCCTTCACGGTTGCTGTGTTGGGAGGTTTTTGACGATTGGTTGACAATGGAGCACGCCTAGAAGTAACCTATTCACTCTTGACTATCATATAGCTATCAGGAAACAGAGACAAAGGTAAGGAATTCCACTACTTAGCAGAACTGTTAAAAAATAATTTGGGATCACATTGTTCCCAAATTATTTTAAGCGTATGGGTGAGATGTCCGTCCGTTGGAGATCCATTTAAACATTTTACAATTAACAGTCACCTAATAAAATTAAACCAGGAATTTTTGAATTGTCAAGATCGGCCAGTCACTAAAAAGAAGAAAATTTAAAGCGCAAATTTAAGCTAGATGAGGCCGCCTTTGGAGAAGAACGTGCTAGGAACTCCAAGGACTCTCTTTTAAATCAATTAATAGTTACAAAAATATTGTTAGCAGTCCACAGTAGTCAATGAGTACTTACAGGTATGTGACCTATAAGTTGGCGTTCATAGTTTAAAGAAAAAAAGTAAACAGTGTTCATTATCACACTTGTAGTTTTCCAAGTACATTATTAACAAGTGCGATTTAAATTAAAATAACAACATAAATATACCATACATTAATTTGATGAAGTAAAAATTTTCCAAAAATGTGGTTGTGTCCAATTAAAATATTTTTTCTTGACCTGTAAATAAATTAACCAGAAATATAACACAATGAATGTGTTTGTAGAATGTACAATAAGCGGCATAGCAGTATAATTAATAAGTTCGGTGTAAAAATTAACAATGCTGGCTATTGAAAATATGTGAATAAAATCGTTAATTAAAATGGAATATTTGAATACAGGGATAATTATCAGCATCTGTATTGTTAAAATAATTAATTTTGTAACAACAGATGGATTAAGGCGGCGTCGGGGACGTTTGAATTTGTTTATCGCTTGCTCGCAGGACTAATGTCGTCACACGGCTCGGTGCACTTCGACTCTCTGTTCCAAATGGATAATTAGTGGCGTTTGCTATTGTTTTCACATTTCATAGGCATCACACAATGTGGGACTCTGCTGAGGATAAATCTGATGATATATGCTTATTAGGGTACCGTACTTCAAAAGGAAAAAAAGGAACCTTTATATTATCACTTTGTTGTTCGTCTGTCTGTTAAGACCCTTTATCTCGGGAACGCATAAAATTATAGAGTTGAAATTAAAACAATATTCTCAAATCTGCGGTCACCTGAAACTGAAAAAAATCAAACTTCTGAGTTAACGAAAAAAAAGATACGTCCGTTTATGTCGCAAGAAACGTATATTTCGACACTTTCAAAGGAACTAAAATTCATAGGGAACTTTCCGGTGACGTAGAATCTTGAAATTTGTTATGAAGCAAGGTCTCATAGCACAGGTATAGGGAAAAAGTTTGTACGGAACCCTCAATGCGCGAGTCTGACTCGCACTGGCCGGGTTTTCCTTTAAATCATATTATGTTGTAAATGCCTATCAACATTATAATCGCGGGCTAACGGACGGTGAGCACTGAGTAGCTCGCCGTCTGCTGAGGATCAAACCCAGGTTGAAGGTGCGTTGCGTTCTACGCTCGCCTCGAACAGATGTCAGCAAGATTGTCGAAGCCATTAGGGTCAACGTTCGCCGGGGCTACCGATTGTTTATAAAGAGTTACTGTGGTGTTCCTCGCAAAAGGTGACTGAATTTTAGTCAGTAAAAGTCTGACATTCCCTCTTGCTCTACCTTGTTTGACGAGTTCCCACGTAAAAAAGTCATCATTGTAGAGAAGCGGTTACGAACAACTAGAAGCAATTAACTGAAACCAAATCCTATTTGGCAAACATAACGTACTCTGAACCTAATAGGGCTGACTAAGAACCGTCATTCGTATCGGTATTTACTAGCCTTTCATCGGTTGAACCCCACAAAAGCTGCACACATCAACTCTCGTTAGGTCTATCGGGGTAACTTCGTAACGTTACCTAAAAGGTGCACGTTGCACGTTGCCGTCGGCTCGGTTAAAGGTGCGCTTAGATAAGCTCGCTCGGCTTAGCTCCGCTCATAAATCAGTCTGTGTCGGTTGAGCTAATTGTTGTGACAAGCGTCCAATACGCCCAGACACCGGGAAATATCGCCGGATTTTTCGCTCGCCTGGTGAATTATTCAATCGGGATTTTTTCTTTTAGGTTCTAGTTTATGTGTGGGGAAAGTATCTTTACTGACAGAATCCAAAACACATCTGAAATGGAGATGAAATGTTTGGTGTGATTTTTGGGAGTGCTTTTTATTATAAACTACTTAGCTTTTAGCCGCAGCTTCACCCGCGTACATAAAATATAGCCTATCATCATTTCAGCCGATACACGTCCACTGTTGGACATAGGCCTCCCCCAAGCGTCGCCACATCGAACGTTCCTGAGCGTCCCGCATCCATCGGTTTCCTGCTACCTTCACCAGGTCATCGGTCCACCTTGTAGGAGGCCTTCCAACACTGCGTCTTCCGGTACGCGGTCGCCACTCCAAAACCTTTCGGCCCCAACGGCCATCTGTTCTGCGAGCAATGTCTGCCTGCCCATTGCCACTTAAGTTTGGCGATTCTTCGTGCTATGTCGGCAACCTTGGTTCTCCTGCGGATATCTTCATTTTTTATTCAATATAGCCTATGTCATTCAGGAATAAAGCAGAGCCAGAGATTTTTTCCTCCTACAAACAAAAAAACAAACTTTTTTACCTCTTTATCATATTAGTGTAGATTAGTGTAGATGAGTGCGTATCTTTGGAAATAAATGGATGTCAGTCCGATTTCTAGGGTTGAAGTGCGCGCTTCACAGCTTCATATCTTATGATCAAAAAGTTTTATTGTTGATTTTTCCTCAAGATGGACATCGAGAGACGTGTAAATTTAATGTTAGTTTTTCTGATGCACAATGTTTGCTATTTCTTATGGTATGCGTTTGCATAAAATGCAGCGCAAGTACTGCTGTTAGACTTAGTTTCAGTCGTTTTCTAACGTTTTCTCTACATATTATTGTAGAGATTCTTTGACTTAAATGAAATAAATCAATACTAATTCGAGTTTAAAAATAAAGATTGTTAGCAAGAATACAGAACGTTTGTTGGGCTGTCGTCATTTGACCCGGTCTTGTGCATCTTGTTTCACGCGGATTCAATTCCTGCGAACTTCACCAGGTTAGTGATCCACATCGTGGGAAGTCTAGGAAAGCTGCAACTTTCAGTACACAGTCCGTTCATCGAGCTATGTGTCCTGTTCACTGCCTTACCTTCAATCAGGGATAAAATTTATTAAAAAACTAATATTCTGAAAAAAAAAACATTATGATTCCTGTAAGATACGCTTCTGGAAAAGTCAAAAAAAGATAAACTTCTCTCGTCCCTCGTTGTTTTTCCCTATTTGTTTCTTCAGAAACAGTCAAAGTGTCACCGCGGCCATTTTTTTTTATGGTGGGAAAAATCATCCAATGAAAACCCCCGCTCTTGGGCGGAGCGGCATATAGTGTCAGACTCTTACTGACTAAAAGCCCACCCCGTTCCTTCTAGCCTTCATACCGGGGCTCGAGTTCCCTTTCGGATAACCCTGACCCCGGTAGGCTTCGACCCGGCTGGGCCCCTGCTATTGCTGACAACTTCTTGAAGCGCGCGGGAACAGTACTCGCCGTCGACTACTTGGGCTCAGTCCGCACAGTTACCGGACGGTTGGACAGTGAGCTACCCATTGCTCACTGTCCGCAAGCTCGCGCCTACGGTGGCCGGAAATCGGGATCGGAGTCCCGGCGGAACGCGAACCGCGGTCCTGGAACGGAAAGTGCAAATAAAAGCACAAGGTGCATTTTGTCAGTAAAAGTCAGACATTCCCTCTAGCTCCACCTATAAAAGTTATTTGACTATTTCCAAACTCAAAAAAAAAAACAGTGAAGTGTAACAATCGATCTTGTTTAATTCTCTCCGGTCAGCAGTGGCACTTATTAATAAACTTTTATAATTTACTAGTTATTGCGCGCAGCTGCTGCGTGTACATAAAATATAGCCTATGTCACTCAGGAATAAAGCAGCTTTTAATCGGTGAAAGAATTTTAGCAATCTGACCAGTACTTCCAGAGATTATCACCTACAAACAACAAAACAAACTGTACTTATTTATTATATTATAATTATATTAGTGTAAGAGTGTAGATAAGACCTCTACACTGTTACTAAGTAGTGTCTATGTATTAAAATAAGAAAAGAAAGGATAAAAGAAAGAAAAAACGAAAATGAATTACGGCGCAACTGATTATATTATTATACTAGCTGTGCCCGCGACTTCGGTCGCGTGGACTACGGGATTTTGAATTTATTTTTTCTAAAATAAAAGTTGCCTATGCCTCCTTATTACATCAGCTACCTGCCAAAAAAAGTCCCGTCAAAATCGGTCCAGCCATTTCAGATATTAGCCCGGACAAACAGACAGACAGTCAGACAGACAGATAGACGGACAAAAATTGTAAAAAATTATATTTTGGTGTATGTAGCGTATATATATTCATATGCATGTAGTAAAAAGCAGTTATTTCAATATTACAAACAGACACTCCAATTTTATTTATATGTATAGATGTATAGACAATATAGGTAGGAAATTTCATGGAGGAGCACACGACGTAGCTCGTCAAATATCAGACCCACCGCCATCATACTCATATCACCTACATCAAAGGTGTAGCACATAGGGGAGGATCTCGGATGCAATTCTTAGAAAGGGTTAAAATACCTGCTCTGTAGCTAAATGACACCCGGTTGTAACATGGTAAGCACGGGGCACTTTTTAGTTTAATTAATACTTATAGTATTCTTGTGAGGTATAAGTGGTAGGGTTATTTTAGGCTTGAAAACATTCTTGTGATCCTTAAGGCTCTAATTCCTGTTACCTTTCAGTACGCAGTCCGTTCTGCGACCACTCCGCTGGCTTTCTCCATGCAAGGCATTACCCGGAATAATTAACTAATAGGTCATGGGAGCAATGCCGTCGGAAAAAGACTCTTGGTACCTTGTCAGATATTTTGAACGTGTCCTTTTGTTTATTTTTATTCTGTTCACTTCAGGGACAATAAAAATAGTTTTGGAAGACGAACAAACAAAATAAATATTTAAGGATTTTTTCTTTTTTTTTTTATAGGTTCGCGCTTGACCGCTATCTCACCTAATGGAAAGCGACGATGGAGAAAGTAGACTGCGGGATTCTTCGAAAGAGTTACTGCAGCCTTGGTACGCAAAGATCCACTAAAAGAAGATGGGTGGGTTTTAGTCAATAAAAGTCTGAAACTTCTTCTTGCTCCACCCAAAGCGGGGGAAGTTCTCGCAAAGGAGGAGGCCGACCGCATCAGGCAACGGCGCTCTCGCCGCCGCCGGAATTCCGATCCCGCTTTCCAACCACCGTAGGCGCGGGCTTGCGGACAGTGAGCAATGGGTAGCTCGCTGTCCGACCGTCCGGTAACTGTCCGGACCGAGCCTCAAGGAGTTGTCAGCAACAGCAGGGGCCCAGCCGGGTCGAAGCCTACTGGGGCCAGGGTTATCCGAAAAGGAACTCGAGCCCCGGTATGAAGGCTTAAAGGAACGGGGTGGATTTTTTAGTCTGTAAAAGTCTGGCACTATCTCCCGCTCTACCCAAGAGCGGGGGATATCAGTAGATGATCTTCCAACCGAAAAAAAAAATTGCATATTGGTTTTTCCCGATCACTAAATGTCTCACTCTCAGAGGTACTCATTTGCACCCAGTGGCTTACGACTCAAAATAGATAGTATACAAAAACTAGGCTAGATGAATGAGACATTCTCTCGGTTTCAAAGAATTACCCTCAAGTCACAGGTTGCAAATAAAATGAAGACCATATTTTTATATAAGTTATTATTTTTAGTAAAAACAGCGTTTCGTTACTGTTAGCTTGGTGCATTTTTATTAGACTGAAAGTGATTTAGCTCAAAAATTGTAATTTGTGGAAAATAAGCAAGAAAGTCTTAACAAAAACACAAACACAAAAACTTTAAATGTATCTCTCCCGTATTTCACCCTTACTCATATTTCCCCACCAACTGTGTTCCCACGTTGTCGTCGTGGTGGGGCTTGCGTGTCTCAGTGACCTTGAGGGCTATGCCGGTAGAGCTACTCATGCCGGAAGGCCTCAAGCGAGAGACCAGACCAAGAGGAACATACGGCGGAGTCCAGTCGGACCGCCCGGAGGGTGCGCTGTCCAGAAGCGCTGGCACAACAGCTGTTGACGCCTTCTGGATAGCGATGTCGGGGAGATAGGGTTCGCCTCCGGTACGTGTCTGTTCAGCAGACATGACCAGGATGGCGAACGTGCAATGGGGACCCCACCCCATTTAAAACAAAAAGGCAAAGCTGTGTCCAGCACCATTATGAGCGCGAATGACCAAAAAACTACTACCCCAGGAGGGTACCTGCTTGCAGGAGAATCCCTCCCCGAGCAGAGCTCGGGCTGCCCCTCGTATTCTGGGGGGGGCAATCATCGCCTCGGGTCTTCGGACCCTGTTCCGTCCTCCGTGGACGCACAGAGCCAGGGTGGCTCACACTTCGGCAGCGCGGAGTCCCTGGGACCAGTTCCCAGCACGTCCGCGATGCCGGTGGAGGCCGGCCGTAGGTTTGGCCTCAGGGAGGTGAGTGAAGACGCGGCGTCGGATTCAGATGCCGCGTCTTCACTCACTTCAGACGGGAAGGAGGTGGAGGAGGAGGTGCGGGAGCCCCTCCTTTTGATGGAAGTGGAAGAATCCGCATCCAACAGAAGGAGGGCGTTCATGCGCGCCATGCGCTCCGCATCCGATGACGAGACGGGACCTGCCCGGAAAATCTCGTCGTCGGGGCGGGGTACGGCCCGAAAATCGGGCAAAGGGAGAGGGAGCGCTGAAGAAGCGTCCCGGCGACCCCCGGAGGTCGCGAAAGAGCAGGCCAGCGTCTTGGTGCCGAAATTCCCTGACGAGTTGCCAGAAGGGATGGAGGAGGCGCTGGCAAGGTTTCGGGAGGTCGTGGCAGCCGCTATCACCAGCGTTGCCAATAAGAGGGAGAGGGTGGCCAAAAAACGCTCCGTCGAGCTGGCCAACGCTTCAATTGAGGGGGCACTAGGGCTCGTTTTCGAGCCCTACGAGCGTACCCTCAGCGGGAGGTTTGGCCGGCTCGAGGCAGCCGTGGCCACTCTCCAGGGCTCTCCTCCCGAAGGGGGGAGCAGGCAGGAGCAGGGCCGATCCCGGCCCTCGCCCCAGGCGGATAGTGAGGAGGTGGTGTCTTTGCTGCGGCAGGAGCTGGCTGCCTTTAGGGAGCAGCAACAGCAGCAGCAGCAGCAGTTCCAGGGGCACATCCAGCGCCAGCTCTCCGTCCTGGAGGGCATCGTCCTGCGCCCCCCTCTCGCGGCCTCCGGCCAGAAGAGGACGGCGTCGTATGCCACCGTCACCGCGGCCACGACGGCTGCGGCACCCAGGGCTGGCCCCTCGGGGCAAGCCGGGCGCGTGGCCGCGGCGTCGGGGCCTGCGAGGCCGGTCCCGGCGGCCAAGCAACAGCAGCGGCAGGGGAAGCCTGCCCCTCCCCCGAAGGGTAGGGTGGCGGCTGCCACCAAACCGGCGGGGCCTCCCGCCGCGGCGGCGACTAGGTCGCGCCTGCCGCCTCCTACGCCCGAAGACCCCTCGGCTGGCGCCGAGTGGACGGTCGTCGGTGCCAAAAAGAAGGCGAGCAAGGCGGCAAGGGCGGCCAAGAAAAGAAGGCGGCGACAAGACCGCAAAAAGCGGGCCATGGCTGCTCGACTTCGCGCCCCGACTTCCGCAGCTGTAGTGATTACACTACAGCCAGCTGCGGAAAAGAAGGGCGTCAATTACGATGCAGTCATGGCAAAAGCCAAGCAGGCGGTGATTGGCCACCTCGGCGAGTTTGGAGCCTCAGAGGGCTTCCGGATGAGGCGCACCGCTACCGGTGCCCGAATGCTGGAGGTCCCTGGGGCAGACAGCGGAGAGCTCGCCGACGCCCTGGCCGAAAGGATCAGGGCGTCCCTGGACGTCGAGGAGGCCCGAGTGTCCAGACCCACCAAAAGCATGGACATGCGCATAATGGGTCTGGACGACTCTGTCAGGGTGGAAGAGGTGGTGGCCGCCATCGTCAGGGCGGGAGGGTGCACGACCGATCAGGTCCGGGCGGGCACCATCCGCGCTGACGGCACGGGCATGCGAGCCGTCACGGTGAGCTGCCCCGTGTCGGCGGCCAAGGCCATCACGGCCGAGGGCCGAAGGCTGTTGGTGGGCTGGGTTTCGGCCCAGGTAAAGCTGCTGGAGCCCAGACCTCTGCGGTGCTACCGCTGTCACGTGGGGCACCACGTGGGGGCCTATTGCGCCGCAGAGGACCGCAGTGACCGCTGCCACCAGTGCGGACAGCCCGGGCACAAGGCCGTTGAATGCCGTGCAAAGCCGCACTGCTACGCATGTGCGGCTGCAGGCAAGCCGGCCGACCACCGGGCTGGGGGCAGGTCCTGCGACCCCCCCGCCAAGGCCAAGGGCAAAGTCAGGCCCATCCACCCTGACACCCTCACCGCAGCAGCCACCGTCTTGGCTGCCGCCGCTGTTGCCGCCGCTCCCGCCGCGGCGGTGCCCTCACAGGGGGCTCGGGAGGAGACTGTAATGGAATGTCAATAAGGACACCATTACGTCTCCTCCAGGCGAACATCAACCACTGCGCCCCCGCTCAGGATCTGTTGCTCCAGAGCATGGCGCAGTGGTCGATCAATGTCGCCGTCGTCTCCGAGCCGTACTACGTCCATCCCCGCTGGGTTCAGGACCTGGACGGCTCGGTGACGCTAATTTCGTCGGCCGCCGCCGGTACCCCGCCCCTCGAGGCTGTTGCGAGGGGACGGGGTTGCGTGGCAGCACGGGTCGGGGACATTGCAGTGGTAGGCGTCTACCTGTCCCCGACCAGAACTCCCGACGAACTCCATGTCTCCCTTATGGAGCTAAGTGTCGTCGTCGCTGGGTTTGGTACCCTCCCCGTGGTCGTTTGTGGGGACTTCAACGCCTGGAATACGGCTTGGGGTTCCCGGCGCACGAACACACGGGGTCGGTTGGTGGAGGACTGGGCCTTGGAGCTGGGCCTGGTCGTCCTGAATCGGGGTTCTGTCCCCACGTTGGTGCGGAGGCGGGGTGAATCAGTGGTGGACCTTTCGTTCGCCAGCCCCGCTCTGTCGCCGCGTGTCGTCGACTGGCGCGTTATGGAGGAGGTGGAGACGTACTCCGACCACCGGTATATCCGGTTGGACGTCTCCGCCGAAACCTCGGCCGCGCCGGTCCGACAGAGCCCTTGCGGTCCGCGGTGGGCGCTTAAGCAGATGGACCGGGAGCTCCTCCTGGAAGCCGCGACGGTACAGGCCTGGGTGCAAGCACCGGACAGGCCTGTCGACATCGACGTCGAGGCGGAGTGGTTCCGGGAGGCCATGTCGCAAATTTGCGATGCGGCAATGCCCCGAGTCCGTCCAGGACGTGCTAAGCGCCAGGTGTACTGGTGGTCGCCGGAAATCGCTGCACTGCGCAACACGTGCAATCACGCGCGACGCCGGTACGCCAGATACTGCAGGCGCCGCATCCGCGCGCCGGATGCGGAGGCCAGAGAAGCGGAGCTGTACGAAGGTTACAGAGAGGCAAAACACACCCTCCGAGCGGAGATTAAGCGGGCCAAACTCGAGGCCCGCGACGTGTGGCTGGGGTCTCTGAACGCGGACCCGTGGGGGCGCCCGTACAAATTGATACGGGAGAAACTGCGCCCCTGGGCTCCCCCGCTGACTCAGAGTCTCCGGCCCCAACTCGTGGAGGGTGTGGTGAGCGCTCTGTTCCCTGCGCGAGGGGAACACTCCCCCCCGCCCATGGCTCCGCCTCCGCCAGCGGTGTCTGACGCGGACCGCAATAGCGACGACGACGATAATGCTCCAGAGGTGACCGAGGCAGAGATGAGAGTGGCGGTGCAAAGGCTGAGTGCCAAGAACGCCGCCCCAGGACCCGATGGCTTGCCTGGGAAAGCCTGGGTCCTGGCCATGGGGGCTCTCGGGCCTCGACTGAGAGGGCTCTTCAGCGCATGCTTGGAGAGGGGCCAGTTCCCACTTCGCTGGAAGACGGGGAAACTGGTCCTCATCGCGAAGCCAGGGCGCCCTGCGGACTCTCCGTCCGCGTACCGGCCCATTGTGCTGCTCGACGAGGTGGGCAAGCTCTTTGAAAGAGTGATTGCGAGCCGCCTCGTCGCGCGCCTTTCACGGGTGGGGCCGGACCTTTCGGACGGACAGTTCGGCTTTCGCAGGATGCGCTCGACGGTGGACGCCATCATGCGCGTGCGAGCCCTCACGACGGGGGATGCGGTGTCCCAGGGTAGGTGTGTCGTGGCAGTGTCCTTGGACATTGCCAACGCTTTCAATTCCCTGCCCTGGAGTACGATCCGGAGGGCACTCCGGTACCACCGGGTGCCCGAATACCTCTGTCGAGTAGTTGAGGCCTACCTGTCGGACAGGTATATTGTCTATCCCGGTCACCAGGGAGACTGGAAACGTCGGGAGATGTCGTGCGGTGTTCCGCAGGGGTCGGTACTAGGGCCACCCTTGTGGAACATCGGGTACGATTACGTGCTGCGGGGCGACCTCCCTGACGGGGTCAGCGTGGTCTGCTACGCAGACGACACGCTGGTTCTAGCGCAGGGAGAGTCGTACCGGGCGGCGGCCGCTTTAGCGACACGCGGGGTTGCGATAGTCGTTGGTAGGATCCAGGAGTTGGGACTCGAGGTGGCGCTGCGCAAATCCGAGGCCATGTGTTTTCACGGTCGCGGCCGTCGGAACGCGCCACCGTCGGGTTCCCAACTAACGGTAGGAGGAGTTCACATCGGCGTCGGGACATCGATGAGGTACCTGGGACTCATCCTCGACAGCCGATGGAATTTCGAGGAGCATTTCCGACGTCTGGCTCCCAAACTCAACCGGACTGGGGCCGCTCTCAAGCGGCTCCTGCCCAATCTTGGGGGTCCAGACGCCTCCTGCCGGAGGCTCTACGCGGGGATCGTTCGGTCCATGGCCCTCTACGGGGCGCCGGTGTGGGCGCCGTCGCTGCGAAAGCGACCGGCGGGCATTCTGAACGCCTGCCAGAGGGTCATGGCAATTCGGATGGTGCGGGGATACCGCACGATTTCCTGCGAAGCGGCGAGCCTTCTGGCTGGCCTACCACCGTGGGATCTGGAGGCAACAGTCCTTGCACACATGCACGACATGCGCGTGGAGATGCAACGCCGGGGTGAAAGTCCTCTGCCGCGACAGGTCACGGCATGGCGGACAGAGCTCCGGCGGGATCTCATGGTGAAATGGCGTCAGCGACTATCGCAACCCCGTCATGGGCACGCCACAATTATGGCGATAAGTCCCCTCTTTGAGGCGTGGCTGGAAAGACCTCACGGCGTCCTTACCTTCCGCATGACACAGGTCCTCACCGGAAATGGCAAGTTCGGGAGGTTCCTGTTCCGAATTAAAGCGGAAGTGACGCCCGGGTGTCGCCACTGTGCGGAACGCCCGGAGGACACGGTGGAGCACACAATCGCGGTGTGCCCTGCTTGGGCGGAGCATCGCCGTGCCCTCGTGGGGGTGATCGGCGGCGGAGACCTCTCGCGCCGGGCCTTGGTCGAGGCCATGGTCCGGAGCGAGGAGGAGTGGCAGGCGGTCGCCGACTTCTGCGAAGCAGTAATGCTCGCTAAGGAGGAGGCCGACCGCATCAGGCAACGGCGCTCTCGCCGCCGCCGCCGGGATTCCGATCCCGATTTCCAGCCACCGTAGGCGCGGGCTTGCGGACAGTGAGCAATGGGTAGCTCGCTGTCCGGCCGTCCGGTAACCGTCCGGACCAAGCCCAAGTCGTCGACGGCGCGCGCTGTTCCCGCGCGCCTCAAGGAGTTGTCAGCAACAGCAGGGGCCCAGTCGGGTCGAAGCCTACTGGGGCCAGGGTTATCCGAAAGGGCGCTCGAGCCCCGGTATGAAGGCTTGTAGGAACGGGATGGGTTTTTTAGTCAGTAAGAGTCTGACACTATCTCCCGCTCCGCCCAAGAGCGGGGGTTGTCATAAGATGATTTTTCCCATCGAAAAAAAAAAAAAAAAAAAAAAAAAAAAAAAAAACCCTTACTCATATTTCGGGGTTTTTTCACCATAAGGTATGGTAAAGCTATAAGTAAGCTTTTTAGGGTCAGAATAGAAACTTAAGAAAATTTAAAATTAAGTGTCTTTCACTCATCCTAAGAGTGCTTTTTATCATGGCTGCGAGAATATTGAAAAGAGTTACAGTAGCCCAGGAACACAAAAGGCAACTGCAAAACTGTGGGTTTTAGTCAATAAAAGTCTGACGAGTTTAGGAGTTGTTGGATGATTTTCCCATCTCAAAAAAAGGGTACAATATGTGCCTTTGTAGTTTTTCTTTAGAATTTCTAAATTTCTATAGAGATCTACGCTTTGGAACATGCAATTTAGCTTCACTTTTTAGGGTAGAGTAGGGTAGAGTAGGGTATAGTAGGGCAGAGTAGGGTAAAGTAGGGTACTGTAGGTGGAACAGGGAAGAGCGGGAGCGAAGCCGCCCGGGCAAAAGCTAGTGTATAATAAGAACTGTATTACCCATATTTGCAAAATAAAATTCTATTCTATTCTATTCTATACTTAGAAAAAATCCTTAAACAAATAGAAAAAAAAGAACTAAACGTTTCTGGTTTCCGATTTCTGATTCAGCATAATAATTATTATTATTTATTTACTTCAAGTACCAAAAACTCATTTCAGTTACAATAGATACAATAAAATTACATAAAATTGAAACTCGAATTTCAAAATTAAATTAATTTAAATTACATTGGATTATTATTATCATTATTTTGCATTGATCATTGGATTATCATTTTATTAAATTAATTTAATAATTATATTGTCAGTCAGTCAAATATTAAAAGAATTGCATTAAAAATTAAAATAAATAATCTTCTCAAGTAATATCTATTTTGAACTAAAAGGAAATTCGAAATTATCAGTCGTCTGCTTACCCTTTCGCGTCTGACGTGATAGTCGCTGCAGTAATTCGGGGTGTCTCGTCTATGTTAATAATTTTCTCAAAGACATTCCCGCCCAGCCCTTCAGTAACGCTTTGATAACTCTAAGATGCCAAGCATTTTCTACATTATCTCCAAGAGTATTTTACAGCGTTTTTCGATGAAAAATTTTTGGTATTTAAAACATTAAAGATGAATTTTAATGAAAATATGGCGCTTATATTTTAATACAATTAAACCATATTAATATTGACCATTTGATTGTTCCGCCATTGACCTGGTGGTCAAATATAGAGAGGGACCTCAAGAAAGCCTAATTGCCAAAATTGAAAACCCGAGATAGAGCCACTTGGCGCAGGAAAGTGAGGAGATCCAACCCTAAATATCCCATTATTTAGGGTTACAGGGAAGGAAGAAGAAGAAGAATCCACACACACAGATAAAATTAATTAATTATTAGTATGGACTAATATTATACTCGTAGATATGAAATTAATTTCATCTGTCTGTTACGCTTTGACGGTTAAACTATTGAATCGATTTCAATGAAATTGCATCTCATAGGCTGATTTTTAATCTGGCTTCCACTTTGACATTCAAGCAGACGAAGACGTGAACAAAATCTAGTTAAGAATATTTGTACGTAAAAGCAATGATTATGATAATTATTTTACATTAGTAAAGAGATCTTATGTATGTTTATTACAGTAATGGTGGGTCAGTAGTAGCGGCTCCGACTTACAAGTTGTACGTTCTAGGTACAAACACAAACAGGCGTCTTAATTTGAGTAATTAATTTCATCACCACTAATCTTAAAATGGTGAAGAAAAACTTGTAAGGAAAGCAGCATGTTCTAGAATGAAGACATATGTGACATCCACCAAACCACACTAGGCCCGTGTGATAGATTGTGGAGTATTCCCTCTCCCAGAGAGGAGGCCTTATTCCCAGCAGTGGGAACTTTATTACGTAATTCGAAACAGGAGGATTGCAATATAAATTAATTTCATTACAGTAAGTAAAGGCCATCATATTTTTTAATTTGTTATGCTTTTTATTTGATTACTCGACCACATCGAACTGAAGTTTTCAATTGAAATTTCCTTTATTTTCATATCATAGATACCTAAGGTTATTTTTTTGCGTATGCAAATAGCTAGCTGTAGGTACTGATGTATAAAGACTTTTTAGGCACAATAAAATGGCATATTAATATAAAATGATAGTAGTATCACATAAAACAATAGCAGAGGACTAAAATGAATAGCTGAAATCATCCACCGTACAGTTTTGCCTAGACAAATAAATTTTAAATTCGTATCGAAGGTAACAAATTACTTGATAAAGTATCCTTAACGACGATACTTCAGGGTGTTCCCGCCCACCTGTCACGGGTTTTTCGAGTAGACGGGGCGGGTCCGCGGGTGGGCGGAGCGTGCTCCGGTGGGAGGAGGGCACGCCCACCCGCGCGCCCCGCCCACCCGCTGACACCTCAGTCGCCAGCCAAGCGTCGGCCGCGATGATACTGTTGACATGGACCTGATGCAGGAAGGCCATGCATCTGAAAGAGGCCTCTCTATGTTATGGTACAGCTCGATAATTGGCATAGATCACATTAATATTTATCATTAGATAATAATGATAAACATTATTAATCATACTTAATGTCAGACCTCTGAAAGGTTTAACCCTTGAACCCTGAACAGAAAATAATTTAAATAGTACACTTACATTGCCATGTACTTTAATGGACTATATTTTTACAATATTCGAATCTTATGCTCTTCACAAACATAAGATATTCAATCTCAAGCGGTAACGTTTTCAAATATTTGAAAATATCTAAGTACCCTGCATAATTATGCTTTTGTACCTTCAATAATAACTTTTTTTTTTTTATATAATGGATAGGCTCGCGTTTGACCACAATTTCACCTGATGGTAAGCGATGATGTGGCCGACGATGGAACGATAACGCACTATTAGTAGCGTAGTTAGTTCGTAGTCAAATTCGTAGCAGCTAGGTGCTACGTCGCTACGAACTTATTGACATTTGCTACGAAATATGTTGCTTTCATAGCTCGTTTAAAAGTTTTAAGTTCGTGCATATAAGTACAGATTAAAAGAAAACAAATTAGTTTATTCTTCATTTGTGACTCACACAGGACCACTGACATAATAAAATTGAACGACGTATTGGAGTTATTGGCGGATTTTTGAAGAAGTTCGGTGGCTGTTTTAATTCTTCACAAATTAAGTCTTAGTGGTTATTTGTATCTCAAGTCATGTTTATGGACCGGGTGATTAATGCGAGCATTATAAATAATGTTCGAGCATTATGAATAATGTCTAGCTCTATTGGATCAAGTGATTAATTACTATCTTAACTTAAATATTTAGCACATTGCGCGGTCATTATTATATTGCTACATGACAATTGGGCAATTTGATAATAAAGCTAAAGACGCGGTGCGAGGGCGGGGAGGGAAGCACGCAGGGTGTGACGGTTGCATATTAGAAAATCAAAACTTTCCTGAGCAAATTTCAAAAGAACAACGTACAAATCAACAAAGTTTAAAATAACGATTGTCATTTGATCAAAAGTTCAGCTGACCAAAGTCCGGAGTATCAATGTTTAAATTATTTATTACACTATTGACCAAATCGTTCAAAGGTCAAAATGGATTACTGGATAAATTATGAATTATCAAATGGATTAACTGAAAAAGGTAAAAATCTCGAATGGAC
The DNA here is from genome assembly GCA_910589285.2 of Mythimna ferrago. NCBI lineage: Eukaryota > Metazoa > Arthropoda > Insecta > Lepidoptera > Noctuidae > Mythimna > Mythimna ferrago. The sequence continues at coordinate 17,830,651 of OU342682.1, read as the reverse complement.
GAAACAACTTGGACGTAGCAAGCGCGGTTGGTCACAGTTCTAACCTAACCTAACCTATTTTACCCAGTTCAAAGTGCAATCAAAATACAATCACATTTTTACGAGAGATTGTAGGTATTATTCGTTATTTCGAACTGGCAGGGTTTTAAGGTAGATAATAGACTCCTTGATATAATTAATCCAAATAAGAGAGTCTGATTATTTTAATGGTTTAATATTTAGTTTATTTTAAGTTAAATGACAATACCAATAAAAAAATGGTAATTAAATATGTTTGTATTACTCTGCCCAAAAGGTGATGGGCCGTATGTATAATGCCCGGTCAATTTGATTATTTGAATAATTAACAAATCGCACTCTCATATTGGGCGTTTTTCATAATGACCGGGCATTATGTATAATGCCCAATTTATCAATTGGTCCATAACATATACACAACTGAACAATATTTGCAATCATAGTCAAGGGAGGGATCTCGGTAAACTGGATCTGCGAATTTTATTTTAATATTGAATACTTCATGGTTAACTCGATACATTTACTGCCAAATACTGTAAACATATTAGGATGAGTGACATTCACATTTTAATGGATAGCGAAACGACTAGTCTGTGTCAAAATAGAAATACTTTCCAAACTTGACTGACTAAATACACATGCAGTTTATGTGTTGTTGTTGTTGTGCACAAAAAAAAAATAACTAAACAGTAATATAATTATATATTTACTCGTATGTATTGTGTGCATAATTTTTATGACATAATTTGTTTGCATACACCAGCTTACTTCAAGTTTTTTAAATCACCGTTTTTTGAGAACTAAAATAAAATGGTATTCCAAATACAAAATTTTTCAATACTGTCGTTATCATCCAAATATCCAGCCTTGTCTTGCTAAGTTCTAAAAACATCTTTAATTTTTTTTACCTACATTTTTTTTTCTCTTCTAAATGGTGTGATTTATTAGAAAAAACTTAAACTATTTATACTAAAACTTAAATAAATACATAACGTACATAAATAAAATACAAAAACACAAAGTACACTCAGGCGTCGAAATACTCCTCCACATCGCTGTCATCCGGAAATATGCCCAGACTGGCAGCATTGCCACGTTGAATGGCAATGCCAATTCTTTGAGCGAAGAATGAGCCTACATTAATTTTGAATTTTATTTATACCAACAATATCCAAAATTAATATAATTTCTTCTTTAATTCTTGTATAAAACCATTTTACTTCTATTTTTTTTATTATTTATTTATTTATTTATTATATAGGTTCATTTTATAGCACTATTCAATCACACATGTAACATAATGTACCATTGCACACATAGATTTATGTTAGTGTAAAAAGTTTTATTACTATTTTGGTGTATAATAGATTTTCATCATCACCATCATCATCTCAGCCGAAAGACGTCCTCTGTTGGACACAGGCCTCCCCCAAGCGTCGCCACAATGCACGATCCTGAGAGTTATAATAGAGATTATTCTATTCTAATGTTAATACGTTCTTTATTTCAAGAATGCGTTAATCTTGGTAACTACTAGATCGATTTGGATACTTGTTTTTGTTATGTATAAAATCCATTTGTCTAAGAAACCAAAGACGAGGGTGAAACCGCGGGAGATATCTAGTAAACTTATATAATTAGTAATCGATAACAAAAAAGAACTTTAAAAAAAAAAGTACCGACTTCAATGTAGAAAAAAAATCAATTCTAGTAAGTCCAAGATACAATTATCTATTACATTTCATCATCAGTTTAGCTTGATGTAACCTCTCCCCTCTTCCTTCAGTCATTCATCGACTGCACGTAAAAACAAACCAATACTACCTGATACGGCTGCCTTGCTTTGATCCTATTTGAAGTTCTGTTCCATATTCGAAATCCATAATCAGATCATGATAATATTCCTATCGAACCTATTCAGGACTATGATTTTTCAATACCAAAAATACAACTATTCAAACATTAATTTATTTACCTACTATATACTTTATTGTACTTAAAACACGATGCTTACATAGGAAAGAAAGACATATCTAAAACACATACATTGGGTAGCCTTATCGCATTCCGCGATCACTTCCAGCTAACCTGGAATGGACAGTAATTGTCAGAACATTATTCTTGAATTACGTCAAAGTGACAAAAGTTTGGTTTGTAACTTAAGTTTTATTGTTTAGAGAAAGGCTTATGCTTTTTCATTAAATATAAAAGCAAAATAATTAATAAAACTGACTTATACAAAACAGATGACTCAGTGTAATGCAGTTGATTGCATTTTCTTTGGAGTTGTTATCTCGCTCGTATTTCACCTTAATCTGCAATGATTAATTAAAATGTCAACGGAGGGCGCACCGCCACAGTATACATCATAATATTGTCTTAGTAGATTCTTTACAAAAAATACAGGGACGTATTAAGATTTTTTTTTCGGATTTGGAAATGTTTTGTTTAAAACAAATGACTTATTCAAAAGTTTATATAAAAAAATGTTTTATTGCTTAATTATCAAGAAAATAACCGTATAAACAATTTTCTAAATTATAGCCATCATTTAACAAAACACAGACCAAGTTTAAAAGAAAAACTCAATATTGCTTTAATGATATCATCCCCCTTTTTAAATGGAAAATCATCCAATAACCTCCTGCTGTCTAAATAATACCAGTGTTTCTTCAGTTGCCATTTGTGACGGCACCGGTAGCTTGTTCTAATAAGGCCACAGCTTTGTCAGGATAAATTCTGCCCCCGACGATTGGTTTTTGGAAAATACGATTTTGAGCAGAAACTTGTCACCAATAGTCATTTGTACTTCCAACATAAGGGACGGTAAAGTAGAATTGACTACTTGACCTCATAAATACTATACCTCAAAATTTCTGGTAATCGCAAAAATCATTCACCTATAAGCCACACTATGTATGGGCCAGATACTTCCAGAAAAAAACTGTCGACAATTTCATGACGAACATAGAAACACAAATAGTATACTTTCCTGAACAGTGTTAACATAAGCGCTGGCGTTGAGCGTACTTAGACAAAGAAATAGAGCACGAAAGATTTCAAGACACAACTTGGTCAAAATGATTAAGAAAAATCTATTTACCTACGAGCTCCGTTTAACCTACCTTTTCCTTAACTAGACACGTATTTTCTAAGGTCCACAATGGTAAAAAGAGATGCTGGACCTTCGCATCTTAAATCATTTCATCTGCAACAAACAATCGATGCGGACGGATGGATGCGGGACGCATTATATCGTGCATTGTGGCGACACTTGGGGAAACAGTGAACGTCGATCGGCTGAAATGATGATGATGATGATGATGATGAACAAACAATAACAAAATTCAAATTTCCTTTTTATACTTTCCAAATGCGGCCCTTCCACAGAAATTAGCAAAAGTAATTCATTAACCGCCCGCAAAGATAGCGCTAAGTCCTTTATTTCAGTACGAGCTTGGCAGCCAAGTATTTTTTAATTCCAGAGCCTTACCATTGTGCCATGTTGATTTATGCGAGCCAAGTCCGCGCCTTCCTGTACGCAAATATACCGAGATAATGGCGCTTTTTTAACACCTCCATTAAAATGTACTACAGTTAATTGATGGTGTAATTACGTGTCTTAATTTTAGGAGTTTTGGATTATGAGGAGAGATTTGATTAAGAACCTTTATGTGGCATGGTATTTTATATAAATTCGTAAGTCTAAAACCTTCAAAATTGATAAACTGTTTTATTAAAATAATAAAACTTAATACGTATAATTACGCAAAATCTTTAAAAAGCGTTAAGATAACAAAGAAAGAGAGAACAATTCTAAGTTTGCTAACTAAACATAAAAAATGCTTTTTAGGGTTCCGTACCTCAAAAGGAAAAATCGGAACCCTTATAGGATCACTTTATTGTCCGTCCGTCTGTCTATCTGTCTGTCTGACAAGATCCTTTATATCGAGAATGCGTGGAGGTATCGAGTTGAAATTAAAACCATATACTTAAATCTGCGGTCTCTTCGAGCTGTGAAAAAATTAAACTTAAATTAACGATTTTAAGACGAAACGGCTGTTTATGTCTCCAAAATACATATATTTTGATACTCTCAAAAATCGAAATTCATAGGGTACTTCCCGTTGACCCAGAATCCTGAAATTTAGCACAAAGCAAGGTTTTATAGCACAGGTAAATCTGAAAACCGTAAATTTGTTTTTAACTACGTCACAAAAAAAGTACATTTTTGCAATTCGGAAAAATCTTCGAGACACCATTCGGGAATTGTAGTTTGCACGGAACCCTAAGTGCGCGAGTCCACTCGCATGCAAGTGAGCAAAGCAAAGAAAACTAAGGTTTCAATGTAAACTACACGTATTTTTTTAAAGTGTGTCATCTTATCTTAATTTTTAGACCTATGTGTGTTTTCACAACCCTCACTAGGATACGGGTCCACCATCTCGAACCTTTTGGCCCCGTGGACAATCCACTCAAACCTGTGTCTCCAAAAAGTAGACTATACTGCACGTTCCTGACTGGCTAACTGACATGAATGAGATTTAAGAGGTCAATCCTCTGAGTTCAATTTAGTGTTTTTCTCAGAGTCATCATCATCATCATCATATCAGCTGAAAGACGTCCACTGTTGGTCATAGGCCATGATATTTCTCAGGGTTAAGGATAAATAAAAACACTAACGCATCTTTTAACGAACTAATTTACAGAAATTAAAAATAATAATAATAATATAAAATCAAACTCAAATATGGCGTCAAAAAGCTCTTCCACACTTTGATTTTAGTTAGTCGTAATTAGCGTAGGGTTTTATTTATTATATTTTTAATTTACTGTAATAATAGTTTTTAGTTGTGTATGTAATAACTTAAATTGATTTACATTTACAGAAAAGAAAGTTATAATTTAAAATGTCTTTAAGTAAAATCATAAAACATAAACTGAAACTTTTCCATTGGTAACCATTTCAAGATAACCTGTTCCAATAAATGCCAGTACAGGGTAGTTCCGGTGAGTTAATGGTGCCGATATAAGGTCGGTCAGAACCCATCTCGTTCATTCTTATCAGTGCAGGTGTCTTGTTCGTGTGCTCGTAGCTTAAACAGCGCTTACCTGTAGGTAGCGAAGTGCTTACCGCTGAATTGTGTTCCACTTACTTGTGATTATATGTTGCCTTTGTGGTATTTCGATCGAAAACTGTTACAGTTAATAGGAAATGCTCTTGTATCATAAGTAACTATAGTTTGGCTTCATAGAGGACTGCGGGATTGTTCAAAAGAGTTGGCTCTAGAACGTTTAACGGGAGCAAAACGTAGGTTTTACTCAGTAAAGTTTGACACCTTTTGTTCCATCCAGAGCACATCATCATCATCATCAGCCTTTTTAATGTTCCCACTGCTGGAACTCAGGCCTCCTCTCTAGGAGAGGGAATGGGCCGTAATCCACCAAGCGGGCTGCTCTCAAAACGGTGAAGGAAAACATCGTGAGGATCCAGAGCACTATCACCATCTAATTATAATGGAGCTTGTCCGCTCGTCCTAAAAGGCGCAAGCCCGAATCGTCGACGGCGCGTACTGTTCCACGCGTGCCTCAAGAAGATGTCAACAAACCGTAGGGGCCAGTAGAGCCGATGCCTGCTACGGCCATGGGGAAAAGTATGTAAAAGATACCTGAGGTCCTAGAACGCAAAGGGGCAACTAACAGCCCGTTCACGACCTTATCACTGTGGGCGGGGCGACGAGCGGTAAGTTCAAAAGTATGAAAATGTTTGAGCACGTCACGAGACGCCGCTCATAGCGTCGCGCGCCCATACCGATGCTGCACCGCTCGCCGCGAAAGACCGAAGTCGTAACCAGACCGTAAAGGAGCATAGGTGTGGTTTTAGTCAGTAAAAGTCTGCCACGCCCTCTCGCGCTACCCAGAGCGGCAACCTTAAAAAACAATCTGTCAAAAATTATGACTTTTTGTTGTAGACTTTTTGGTACTATAGAATAGTTTCAGTAGTGGTACGAGTATCTATATAATATTTATGGAAATAACCCTAATGACTCATCATTAATGAATAGTAAGTAGGCTTAAACCACTGAGGTGAGTCATCAGCGCGCTATGTAATCATGATGCTGGAAAACGTTAATTTAGCATCATTTAATTAGCAAACAAACACCGTCCGTCTGAGTCTGCATCGACGTAATTATCGAAACAATACGTAAACACGATAGTGTTTCGTATAACTAGCTGTTTGTCTGTTTGAAAATTGTTGGTTTAAAATGAAGGTATTTTGGACATACGAATGAAATGTGGGCAGGGCACATTACTCGCAGAACGGATGGTTGATGGGGACGAAAGGTTCTGGATTAGAAACCCCAAAAGACACAGGGTTGGAAGGCCTCCCACAAGCTGGATCAATGACCTGGTGAGGGTGGCGGGAATCCGATGGATGCGAGACGCTTAGGACTGGTCATTATGGCGACACTTGGGGGAATAGTGGACGTGTTTCGTCTGAAATGATAATGAATGAGGCATGAGATGACTCATCATTTTCCTGCTCTTAACCCGTTTTATGTGGAAGCGTCACACCATGTTTTTTTCTTCCATTCTATCCTGTCATCCCTCATGCTATCATTAACTCCCTTATTTCATATCACTTTTCACACTTTCCATAATTTTTTTCTTAAGGTTTGTAACTAAAAGGGTTAATTTGGATTTTTAGCAATAATTACTGTCACTGTTTTTGAGCTATTAAGGATGGACCCACTGGGCTTTATGTCCAAACACTGAATAAATATTGAAAATGAAATGAAAATGTTCGAATGAAAAATAAATTTAAAAACAAATCATATTAGGTACCTATGTGGGAAAATTAATAAAGCAATAGAAGAAGAAGAAATAGAAAACGAAATAGTTATCCATCATGTAAAATTGAGAACATCTGGCATATTAAAAGTTATAACATCTCAACATACTATTTGAAACTATCAGAACCATATTCAGCATCTTTCATATCCCAGCTAATTATAACAAACCTCAAACTAACAAAGACAGCAAGCATATTTTCCCCTTAAAACTGAACTTTCGTCATCAATTCATAGTCGCATACAGCGCGAGTTTCATTTATATCCCTACGATTTAATTGCCGGCAAGGGCTTTCAGCTGAGGCCCCATCGACATACAGTTTACCAAACACACGAGCACTCGAGAGCTGAATGCTCTAAAACTGCATCCTAATTATGGCGCATTCAAAGTGGGCCGCCAATTTGCCGCCGGTTGCGCTGAGCACTCGCAAAAAGTCTAATTAAGGTAAATAATGTTTATAATTAAAATAACACTCGGCTGTGAGCGAATCAAAGCGAGGTTTAAGCAGACGACGCATGTAATGTGGCCACTTTGGCTTGTGAACGAGTTTTTGTGCTCGCTAGGGTGTCTTCTTTGCTTTGGATCGGGGATGGCTGGCAAATACGGTTTGGAGACGATTTTTTTTTTCTGTAGCGTAAGGACAAGATGGCCGTTAATTAATCCTGTAATTGATGTTTGGACATTCGTGTTTCATGTTTTATAAAACTGGCCAAGTGCGAGTGATTAGCATATGAAAGGTTTAGTATTATAAAATTAAAATTGACCAAAAAAGAACACGTCTCTTGTATTTAATTTTATTTTATTTTTTGTTTTTGTAACGGCCATAGAAATACACTTTCTGAGAAAATTTCTTGTATGTGATAAAGCCAACTAAAAGACAGATAGTCATACAGACAGATAGACGGACGGACAGCGCAGGTTTAATGATAGGGTCCCGTTGGCACTCTGGGTATGTTACCAAAAAGTAACTCTTCTTCTTCGATTCTTCTGCAACGATTCAATACTGATGACTAATTAAAAGTAAAATCTGAGAATCAGCCAGTTATTTTGGGAATATTTCAGTGTATAAGGTATCCCTTTCATAACTGTCATAGTTCGATGAGACTGTCTGTAACGACAGGGTAGAAATCAGGCTAACGCTTAACGTGTTTATTGAAGCACAAATGTGTAACACAATGACTCCATCTGCCAGCTCCCAAAGTCTGTCTGATACTGGAAATTCTTAAAAAACAGAAAATCTTAAAATTTAACTCGCTATTTCTTTTTTATTGTTGATAGGTTCGCGCTTGACCGCTATCTCACCTGATGGAAAGCGACGATGCGGTCGACGATGGAACGCGCTTACCTAAAAGAAACCTATTCACTTTCGACTTAAAGATTCCCGGGTTGTAGCTATCAGGAAACACAGACTCCGGCAAGGAATTACACTCCCTAGCCGCACGCACAATGAATGTGTTCCCAAAACGTTTTGTGCGTAATGGTAGTGAAGGTAGCTTACCATTTTACTATTGGAAGAAAGAATCCAAGAATCGTTACAAAATGTGCCAAAACAACTAACACAAACTACCAATACGAACACTTACCAACAAAAACCGCTATCCTCACTCACACACTACACCACAATCTGTTTCCAATTTCGGCTGACCATTCACTTGCACTAATCACAGCGCAACAGTGCTTCAAGTCACATTCGTGAAAACAATCCTTCACAAATGCGCACAGACAAAGCTTTGAGTAAAGTGGAAGGCCTGTCTGTTTAGCTGGGTTCCGTACACCAGTAATGCAGGAATGCTAATTAACAGCCGGCGGCCGCACGCCATCGCTATTCTGATGCCCGATCTAATCAATGTTGCCATGTTATCTAGACTACTGTGTTCTGAAAACTGTTGTCATTAGCTAGGTATTTGTGATTGCATTTGGCTTGTTGACAGATTAGATTTGACCTTCATTTTTTGAGGTTACACTTACAATCGTTTTTGTGGTTTGTAGGTACTTATAATAATTCAAAAACTTTTTAAGGCTTATCTACTTCATTTTAGTCTTAAGCTTACAGATAAAACAAAAATAAAAATAAATTAAGATTCTCAATTCTACGCCTTCCGAAATTAATACATTTTGGTATAAAAAAGTGGAATCCCTTTTTCCTCGCAGCGCTTCCATTTAGAATTTACGGCTGGTGGTGATTTTTTAAGTAAACATGTACGAATTAAAGCTACGGACTGCAAGCAAAATATATACAGTAAGTCTGAAATCACTTAACTAGCAATAATTAACTTTATTTACATTTCGCCTCCTGGCAATTGCGGAACCCTTCCTAAAGGTATGGACACAATCAGTGGTGACACAAAGTTTTTTTTTAATAATTGAGTTTTGTTTAAAAATAAAGTGAAAGTTTTCATAATAAAATATTTATATGTATGCACGAGATAAAAATAAAAAAATAAATAAAAAAGAGTAAATGTTTTAGTTGCCTTTAACACAGAAAAGTAAAAGTATAGCTAGAACAATGTGATGACAGTAGTAAGATTAATAATAAAAAAATTAAGAATGATTTAGATTTAGAGAAAACGACATAGATTTGAATGAAACGTAAGATTAGACTGAATATCTTGTTTTATAACAGCTACTTCAACAAAACTTTTACACAATACGCAATTTCTATAAAATTCCTACTCCAAATACCTGAGCCTCACTTCATCACATCGCAGACACCTCATTGTGCTCCAGCCTTAACCCGCAGCGGTTCCGCCGGACGTGTAATTAAAACCATCCTTTACTGATTTATCGCGTCCACAATTTATTCCTTTATCTTCTCTCGGACCACTAATATATCTTTATTTTACTCTCTAGATAAAATTAGCGAATTTGTTCAGCACTCCGTTCCTTAGCTTCCCTCTTTCGTGTTCTGTTAAAGGGTTGCCAGATAATATTTTTAACTCTGATTTACGAGGAGGAATGTACTGAGTCGTAATTTAGACGTTGGTTAAATCAGTTTTCGGACTGAGAAGTCTCACGAAAAATGTGGCTCCACGGAATTCACATAATTCATTGATAAGTCAAAGTCACGTACCCGAAAGTTGAACATAATCGTAATTTATATCCTTACTGAATGTTATCGATAAGTTACAAAAACCACAATTGTTCCTTATAGGTAAATTCCACCTAAAACAGCACCATATCAAATCAAACACCGATAAGAAAAACCCGAAATTCAAATGCCACTGAAAAAGAAACTGAAACCCGAAATAATTCACAAAATGTACTCCGTTTATCAAACGGTAAAATAAAGCCAAGCATTCGCATTTAAGCTTTATCAACATTAGCTCATAACTGGGCAACATGGACGACGTCGTAATAAATCTAAGGGGCGATTTATTAAATTTTTCATGAAGTTGCCCATGTTTAGTACTCGATAAGATTAATAATTCACAAGTTTACGGTGTTTAGCGGCTTTGTTGCATGGCGGCGCGTTATCGCTGCGATCGCGCTACCAAATGGCACCGTGGAAAATGCATCTGAAACTTGGATTTGATGATGCTGGATAAGGATTGCGTAATAAAATCGTGTTGGATCGCATAGTAACTTTTTACTTAACTTTTTGTAAGTTTTAGCATGGTTAGTAGGATCGTAATTGTAACAGGTTTTCAGATTGAGAACAAAGTAGGTAGTTTTCATTCATTTAACAATATTTTTTTTTTTTTTAAATCATGCATTGACATCCCCCGCCCTTGGGCGGAGCGGGAGATAGTGTCAGACTCTTACTGACTAAAAGACCCACCCCGTTCCTTCTAGCCTTCATACCGGGGCTCGAGCGCCCTTTCGGATAACCCTGGCCCCAGTAGGCTTCGACCCGGCTGGGTCCCTGCTGTTGCTGACAACTCCTTGAGGCGCGCGGGAACAGTGCGCGCCGTCGATGACTTGGGCTTGGTCCGGACAGTTACCGGACGGTCGGACAGTGAGCTACCCATTGCTCACTGTCCGCAAGCCCGCGCCTACGTTGGCCGGAAATCGGGATCAGAGTAATTAGATTATTAGTACTCGAGTGGCAAATACGGTGGCAATTAGGGGTGATGATGGCAGATAACCACACAAAAGTGAATTCTGCTGTCCTTCTGATAAGCTGACTGATATACTCCAAATTCGATTAAATTGTCTCATTCTGTTTTCTGTATTAATATGCTAATAACCAGTGTTAATATCATAACAAAGAGGAAATATTTGTATTTAATTTTTGTTTGTAATGAGTCAAGAACAACTGGTCCGATTTTAAAAATTCTTTCACTAGTAGAAAGCTACTATAAACACTAAGTAAAATTAGCATATTATAATATTTCCTACTCTCACGCGGACGAAGCCACTGGTATTCTATACGAAAGAGGCCACTATTTAGTATTTAAGACTGCGTACCGAAAGGCGCAGTTTTTGTCTGAAATGATGATGATGCATATAATTTGGAAATTCTAATCCACTTTTTTCGAATCCAAGCACTGGGTTGAAGGTTGCAGCCGGTTGCAATGTTATGACACCTAATATACGCGTAGCACGCGATCCGTGCGGTTTGCTTTGCGCTGTTAATGGTCTGCTGAAACGGCCGCGTGTTGAATGGTCGATTTGCGATTGATGCTATTAATCTACAGTAAAAAAAGGGTAGTAATAAAAGCTCCGACAAAAAAAGAAGAATTGTCCTTACTCAATATATTAAATCTACTGCCTAAAATACTAACTTTCCGACTACTTTTGTCCGAATAAAAATGACGAAACGACCGAATGAGATACTGAAATCTTCGAAAAATAAACATGACTGTCTATTGCTATAATACTTTTCTACCAGCATAAATTACGTTCTACTGAAAACTTTGCTTTGTAATTTTTATCTTTAATTGCCTACTATTAATTCATAAATTGCCTTTTATATTTCATAGATTGTGGTGCTATTTTAACTGTCACATTATACTGAAAATATTATTCTGAGTGGTTATACAGAAACATATAAAAAATATAAAAATTTACTTGTAACAATAACTTTTAATTGCATCATATATCATGAATTTTACTTACCACGGGTATGCTTCGATATCGGTACCTATTTTAGGCGTCAAAAAGTTAAAACAGTCGTATTCATGGGTACGTATAAAAATCCCGAATTTTAAATTACCGATGGACGAAATCCCGAAAATTGAAACGCCAAATGGTCGTATGGTCGAAAGTTTAAAATCCCGAAAGTTCATTTGTTCGAATGTATAAAATCCCGAAGTTCAAAATCCCGACTCGTCCGTGTCGGGGTGCCCTAAGGTCCCGATTTGTGTTATTTTGAGAAGTAGCACTCGCCGGCCGCTGCCGCGGCGCCGCTCACTTCGCTCGCTCGGCTCGCACGCTTTTGGTCACAATTCTAACCTAACCTATTTCAGCCACAATCTCTCGTAAAAATGTGTTTACCATTGTCTAATAGTCTATTCATGCCTTAATCGAAAACCAAGTAGACTTTGGTTTCCTAGAATATTATACTGTATTATATTCGACAAATTTCCTAACTTTTATAATGTCAGCGAGAACAAAGATAAAAATAAAACAAAACTCAGTTTATTATGAAAATGTAGTTACGTAGTAGATCCGAACCCCATCGCGCGGGCCGAACAGTTGAGGTATTTTCATCATTATTGAGAGCTAAAAAATAAATTTGATAACCAACAATAGAAATTAAAACAGTTCATGCAAGTTGTAAAAATATGATTATTTTGACCAAACCTCTGTTGTCGGTAACTTAGTAATTTTGTCGAAGGTTCAGTATTCTATTCGGAAGTTTAGTTTTGTTATTCGAAGATCCATTTTTTTTTAGGAGAAAATGTAATTTGAACATGCTCTTATTTGTTGTTAAATTGGATATTTTTTTTCGTTTATGTTTTGGGTTTTTTGTCGGTAATTCATTATAACGCTAGTTAATTAGAATAATAGTCGGCCACAGATCGCTGGAGATTAAATTGTTTTTCGGAACCATTATTATTTCCCGTAAAAAAACACTCACACTATTATACAAGCTATTCTTTTCATTTTTACTGTGGTGCTTTACATGTGACGATTGCACTTTGAGTAATGTACAGTGAGCTCTGCCTATATTAATAATCTCGTAAGGCCTAACCCAAATTTAGGTCCATACATTACGACCCAATATACTAAAAATAGTCGCAAGTAGTTGCGGCCCAGAACTTTTTCTTTCCTCTTTCTTTAATGCTTTGGCTAAATTCTTTTAAGCGATATTTCCTATACCTAAAGTTAACTATTTCATGCAAAAGAATTGAAATAATATATTCATAGTAAACACTTTTTTAGCTAGTTCAAACCAAAAATTACGTTTAAATATCATGTCATAATTTTAGGTCGCTTTGCATAATTTTATGATTTAAAAAAATATCTTGGGCCGGAATGTCTAAATATTTTTGTCATTAAATTAGGTCGCTGGGCTTTAAACTTGTTTTTATTTGGCTTTGAAATATACAAGTACTGTGTGAATGTAATTCACAATTGCAATATTCATTGTTCTTGTGAATTGCATGTATGTTGTCCCACAACAATGCATTATGTATGTTCGTCATTATTGTGTTATAATACACAAAAGTGACGAACATACATAATGAATTTTTGTGGGACAACACTTTAAGTGAAAAGCGATTAAATTCAACGCCAAAAATAAGCATTGTTACTGTGAAATTAAAATTACACCGCAATCTGTATCCACCAGCGATAAATGTAGCAAGTGTTAATTAGTTTACAGTTGGTGACAATTCAAAAGTTGTTAATTTCGTGGGGCGTCCAGTAGCCAGGAGCCATGAGCCATGAGCCTGGCTCCCGTAGGGCATGAATATAACAAACAATTAATTAAAAGCTGACTGTAATTACGAGAATACTCTCGCAACATATGTTTGTGGCAAATAAAAGGCATTAAGCACTGGACGTTTCGACATGCAAACGTGATTTTTTTTACTGGCCTTTTTATAGGCCATAAGGTGTTCTCAGTTCCTTCTTTAGTGTATAGTAATACAGCTCTTGTTAGGGACCTATCCAGAGTTGAGTTCGATTTTCGTCGTCTTCAGAACTCGGTAGCGAAGTGAAGTTCCTTACCACGCACGGGTCGCCACCGCTCGCCGCCTTTCGATGTCTCACGACAGCAGCCGAAGATTTCCGACTGGCCGATGGCGCCCGAACGATACTCAAATCGTAAAAAGAACAGTATTTTGTTATAAATCCACTTGATACCATTTGGTTAATCCTCACATCGCAAAGCCTTGCAGCAGTTACAATAATGGAGCACAACTAGTTCAGAATCTGCTACTTTTCAACATCATATGCGTAATAAAGTGGAAGACATTAAAGAAGCTATCGACGCTCACATACACTTACTTACGCAGCATCAAGTCAATGCTTCTCCATTGTTTTACATGTACGTATATCGTCAACAACTGGTTACACCTTTTCTAAGGTATTTTAAAATGAGAGGCGTTCCCAATTGATGCAGTCAAATTATTTTATAAAATGTTGAGGCTCGCTCTATCGATGATGTAAATGGTATGCCATGGGGATCATAGAAATAAAAAGTATATGTTACAAACATTTTTATTTTCAAAATATCTCTTCAATTTTTATTTATTTATTATATAAACAAAAATACAGGACAAACATTTAAAAGAATAAGTGTACAATGGGCAGTCTTATCGCACAGGGCGATCTCTTACAGACAACCTTTGGATGGACTGAAAGAAAGGAGATAGATTTAGGGTTGTCAGTGTATAAACATCAGAAATAATACTAATAAGATCCTTCTTTATTATCCTTCAATGGTTAGCTCGCCGTCCGACTGTCCGGTAACCGCCCGGATCGAGCCCAAGTTGTCGATGGCGCGTAGTGTTCCACGCGTGGCTTCAGTTGTCAGCAACTGTAGGGTTCCAGCACGGTCTAAGCCTACTAGGGCATGGGTAATGCGAAAAAGATTCCGGGGCCCTGGAACAATGGCAAAGAAGGAACAGGAGTGGGTTTTTAATCAGTTAAAGTCTGACACGCCCTCCTACTCTGCCCAAGGGCGGGAAATATCTTTAGATGATGTTCCTACCAAAAAAAAATTGTGAAACGAAACCTCATAGAAAATGAGTGTTTTTAAAAGTGCATAACTCAAACAAAGTAACAGGACGACCAACAATGACTGGACGTTCACTTATTGAGTACATATTTACCCGACAACGGTCCATTAATCAATTTTTGCATTTTTAATTCGCCCCTCATTATTTGTCCGTGAATTTCATTTCCACTGTTGTTTCACCATTTTAAAATTTAAGCCTCCGACGGCCCTCAAAACGCACATTTCCAAGTAATTTACAATTTATCATGTTCGCAATAAATGAGCAAATATTTTTCATTTGTTAAGCCACTTGTAATTAATATATGTAAAATTTTTATTAAACTGCGGTCTGTTAAATAATGGTAAAAGCTTTGGCTTTATAATATTAATTAGTGCACTGATTTTGTGTAGGTATATATATATCGATGCAAAGTAATTAAATTGTTTGCTAGCATTACACGTTGTTTATGCTCAATATGATTCCCAATCAGTAATTTAAAATTTCATCGTTTTCATAAAACAAAGGTCCAGTTAAGAGCTTCTTCAATTTTCATACTAGTCATCATTAAAAATTTGTGAGAACCTGGGTTTTTTTTTTTTTTTCGATGGGAAAAGTCATCTTATGACAACCCCCGCTCTTGGGCGGAGTGGGAGATAGTGTCAGACTCTTACTGACTAAAAAACCCATCCCGTTCCTTCAAGCCTTCATACCGGGGCTTGAGCGCCCTTTCGGATAACCCTGGCTCCAGTAGGCTTCGACCCGGCTGGGCCCCTGCTGTTGCTGACAACTCCTTGAGGCGCGCGGGAACAGCGCGTGCCGTCGACGACTTGGGCTTGGTCCGGACAGTTACCGGACGGCCGGACAGCGAGCTACCCATTGCTCACTGTCCACAAGCCCGCGCCTACGGTGGCCGGAAATAGATTTCGACTAAGTATTTAGGATTTCCCAACTGGGTCGAAGCCTTCTGGGGCCAGGGTTAATTCGAATGATAGCTCAAGCCCCGGTACGAAAGCAACGAAGGAACGGGATGGGCTTTTAGTCAGTAAGAGTCTGACACTATCTTCCGCTCTGCCCAAGGGCGGGTGATGAAGGAACTTATGACTACACGACATAGTATACACGGGTTGATTATGTCGTGGTAGTACCCACGTAGAATACTTTTTATCCCAGGAGTAACTTTTTATCCCCTTGGAATAATTTTCTTCTACTACTAAGGCGAAGTCGCTAGCAGCAACTACTTCATCTGTAAAAGAAATTCATCCACGAAATGAAATATTTAAGGGGCGCCTATTAGCTGATGACCTTTTGAATGCCTATTTTCAACTTAAAGTACTTACTTTAAAAGTGCATAATTAAATTCTGAAAAAAATATAATGCAATACTTTGATTCATGGACTACAATTTCTGTACAAATATTTTTTCGTTTATTGTTTTACGTTTGTAAAATAAATTATAAAAAAAATGTCTACTTGCGTTTACTGTTGTGCATAAATTTTTTTATCTAAGCGATTACCAACACGAAATTTATACCTGTCGATAGAGAATGTAATGATTGTAAATATTGTGCAAATACTTTGTATATAGTAAGTAATTTTTTTCTGAGATATTAGCATTTTTCGATCATTTTGTAAATCATAACCTCAAAATGTCAAATAACAGGTCGTCTAGGCCTAGGATGGGTGGACGTACGTCAGTTTTCTCGCCATAAGGCTCCCATATTTACGTAGATTAATCGTTCAAGGGTAATAATATAGGGAAAAAGGGGTAAAACAAGGGCTAATAGGAGCCCCTAATAAGATTTTTAGTTTTGTTCCGCATACATTTTTGAATCGTAAGGGAGCACAACCAAGCGTGACATTAAAACATGGCGGCGGCACTGAAATAAAACATTTAATAAAATGTGCCATTACACTGTTTCGTCCACTTGTGAACATCGGGGCTCAAGTGTCATTCACAATTTCGAAATGAAACGACGTATTTTTGTCAACATATATCAGTCTTTTGTAATTGATATGACAATGTGAGTTCGGAAATTCCTATCAGTTAAATGTTGAGAATGATAACTGTTACTGTGTGGTTTGCGGGAATAGTTATTAAATTACAGAATACAAATCTTCATAGTGTAAGTATAAAGAGGTAGTTAGTTTTTTTGTTTTGTTTGTGCGAGGTAATATCTGGTTTTCACCGATTTATTACTGGGTGACATTGGCTATGTTTTATATAGGTACGCGGGCGAAGCCGTGGGCAACAGCTAGCCATAGATATTATGGGAATGTTGAAAAGTTTAAAAAAAAATTATGGCTCAAGA
Source organism: Mythimna ferrago (assembly GCA_910589285.2). Lineage (NCBI taxonomy): Eukaryota > Metazoa > Arthropoda > Insecta > Lepidoptera > Noctuidae > Mythimna > Mythimna ferrago. The sequence goes on along the minus strand of OU342682.1, from coordinate 17,813,365 downwards.
ACGCGAACGGCAACTGAAGGACACGTATGGTTTTAATCAGTAAAAGTCTGACACGCCCTCTCGATCCACCCTACAGCGGGAGAAGTCGTTTGATAATTAAAACCTCAAAAAAAAAAGATATCGTAGGAAGCCTCACCAGCCTCATAAACTTCCATACGGTTGCTGCAGGAATGTTGGAAAGAGTTACTGCGGCCCTGGAACGCAAAGTGTAACTGAAGAAACACGGGTGAATTTAGTCAGTAAAATTCTGACACTCCCTCTCCCTCCACCTAGGGTGGAAGAAGTTATTTGATAAATTCCCACCTAAATGAAATATAACCTCAATATGATCCAATTCTAACGATATCGACTTTGCTAAATTCTCGTCAAGAGTCATATAATAATTTATTATCATCGATACGAAGAAGATAAAGATACGAGATACGAGTGTTAGCTCCCAGTATTACTTTAGAGATCCCGTGCAGGACATTTCTTATACTAGGTGGCCCGATTTGTGATGCTTTTTTAGCTATAGGGCATCACAGGTAAATGATAAATGATCTTTATTTTGCAAGTAGGTTTTATAAAAACACTTTTACACGTCAATTTTTTTTTTTCGTCAATTAATGCTAGATGAGGCCGGTGTTTCCTAGCTGACTACCCTGAGAAGAAACACCGAAACAAACTCAGGGGTCAAAGTCTCTTTTAAAGTCCATACAGCAAAACATGTAATGGTCAAATCATATGAGAACCATGCAGATTGAGCCTGAGATGGTCTTTTGAAGAAAGAACCACACAGTTCTAAGTGGACCTGTCCAGTCAGTGCAAGCATTTGTCAATATGCGTGTAGCTCAACTCAGGACTACTAAGGAGCTCAACGACTTGACGAACAATGCCAAAGAAAGGACATTTGGGTAGGCCACATCAAATACTCAAAACTGCCAGACATCATGTGAAAATAAAAGAAAAGGAAAGAGTAATCCACATAGTTCTCACATTCACAATAATAAAATTTACAAAAGTGTAAATATTACAAATTGTAAAAAAAAAGTAAGTATATAAAAAAAAAAAAAACAGTCAAATAGTAAAAATAAACATGTCATAATTGTTAAAAAATAATAATAATATATATGTATATACAATATCATAATTGTAAAACAACAACAATCGTCAATAAAAAAAAGGCAGTTAAAACAAAAAAAAACATTCAAATGATAATAATTATAGTGAGGTACGAAAAAACTTAATGTTTTAGAAAAAAATAATTAGTTCTGCAAAAATCTATAGTTTAAAATTAGTTAAAATGATATAGTCTTCATAAAACTGCTCTTGTGTTAAAGCAATATCCAAAGGAATTTGGTATAGAATTAGAGCAATATGTTGTTTGCATGCATATTCTTGTGTATTTCTAAACTTTACCATTTACCTTTTCTTAATTCTTCATTATTTATTGTACACAAAGAGATTACATAGCATGTAGAGATACAGACGTACAAAGGCGAGCTTTACTCAGCAATGAGCTGTTTTTTTTATTACTATAACAAGGCCACTCTGTATGTGAAGACATCTAGCTATACGTGATATTTACACCAATTTGCATGTCACGAGTAAAGCCACAAGCTCTCAAAGCAAATTTAAAAAAATCAGCCAAACATCCATGATGGATGACTGACTACCTACCTCCTTCATAGTGCTAAATGCTCCACTAAATATTAAACGCTCGTCCATGTAACGTTTTTCGCTTTACATTTTTTGAAGCGGCTCTCTTTGTAATTGATAAAGGCAGCCGGCCACCACCCATGACATGTTGTATTTATGCGAATTTAAAAGCTTCCGACTCGCGGAGCTTAAATCTGAATTAATCCCGCGTTTTTTGATCACCCCTGTCGAAAATTTAATGGTCGTTATTTAATAATCAATCTGGAATACATTTTAGACTGTGAGCTTTTGACGGTTTTTTTTCGCAGACGAGAGACTACTTTGTTTGTAGGTTTTTACGATTCCAGTTTTTAGAAATTGTTGTTTCATTAAGATTTTTTTTTTATTGTACTTTTGAGTACAATATTGACTGGTCTCTACAATATTGACGGACACTGTCCTTACATAATATCTGATCTACGATTACTGTAATATAGAAATATTGTAAGAACAACATTTTTTTCTTAAAAGAGTAATCATGGAGTTTCTTGCCGATTCTTCTCCATAGGAAACGACCATTTTGGAACCATGCACTAGTTTATGACGATTTATAAGTGCGCGTAGGCCTATGTGAAATAAAAAGATTTCAATTTTTTGAAGTCGAACAAATTCTTTCTTTATGAAAAGTCTTATCAATTGTAAATGAGAAATATGAGAGTACTTATTCTAAATGTTAACATATATCACAGTAAAGGAAACAGAAAAGATTATCATCTTTTACAGATGATGTTCCTGGTCCCAGAATTATCGCAAAACGTAATTATTATAAGCTTTGGTACTCAAGAAACGTACTATAGCCACGTGTTACTTAAACCTTTGCTTATCACGTATATAGGCAGAACATTTTGCGTGCGTGGCTTGAACAGATAAGTTCACAAAGTAATCATGTGCCGACTCGAACTCAGCGCTAAACACCTTAATAATCATGACAACTTGTTTCAACGTGGGCACAATGCTAACTAGTCAGACGCAACTTTAACCAAACACAACCATACATGTAACGACTACTTCAAAAATGCCAGTTAAAATTGTTCCTTATGATGAGTGGTACAAGGATGATAGGCGTTTAAGTAGGTTGTAAAACAAAGTTTGCACACGTGTACCCAAACTTAGGCTAACTTGGAGCTGTCAAATTTGTTTAGCGGTAAGGGAGGGCTGCTTAAGTTGCGAGGCAGGGCGCCGCTGGCGTATTACTAAGTGCTTACTTGCGTACTACTAAATTGTTACATTTGAGTTGTAAAATTAATGCTGCGATTTATGCGAGGCCCAAAGTTATTATTGGTTAGGTACATAACACAACTGTTTCTCCAACCCCTGAACTAAGGTTTGTGAACTATTCACCGATTTGTTTGTTGTAGGAAACCTCTCATAAATAGTTAGCGGAGTTGTTTACGAGAACTAGGCAAAGCGAAACGATCGCATTACACAATAGGCATTCCTCGGGATTCCCGGTCAGAGTTCGAAAGAAGCCCCGCAGGTGTGGTCGAGGGCTAATTAAGGCTACATTAAAAAAAAAACAAACGGTAATACAATACCGTCTATTCTTAAGTTAAAAAGTTATTTGAATGGTTTTATGTTAAGAAATATAAGGGAGTTTGTAAAAAAATATTCGTTGGTCCGATCGGGAATTTGCTTGCACAGTGTGTAAAATAGAAGCCTTAAGAAAGAAGAAGAATGATGGCTGGTGACCTTAGCAACGATATTTTATTACCAACTTACAAAATATATTCATTTAAGGTGAATACTCCACTACAACATGCGAAATTTAATTTTTTTAAAGGTTTTGTTTTGCAATGTGCAGCTCAATAGGGGGTAGTATGACATCAATATTATATTTGCGGTAGTGACATGCATTTATTTACACAATCATGGCTCTAAGTTAGGAAGTTAACGCAAATATAGTTTTTTTTTTTTACTTTATTATTCAAACATCATCATCATCATTTCTGTCGAAAGACGTCCACTGTTGGACATAGGCCTCCCCCAAGCGATTATTATTAAATACTGTACCTCAAATGCACGGAACGACCGAGAAATTAAACATGAGCTTCTTTGGAACATTCACCACAGACAGTCCAATTTTACCTAAACAAAACTCAAGCTTGGTTCATTTTTACCCTTTGGGTATAAAAGGAGACCTTATTACTAAGACACCGTTGTCCATCTGTCTGTTACCAGGCTGTTTCTCATGAACCATAATAGCTTGACAGTTGAAATTTTTACAGATGTATTTCTGTTGCCGCTATAACAACAAATACTAATAAGAAAATAAAATAAATATTTAATTGGGGCTCACATACAATAAACGTGATTTTTATGCTACGGAATCCTTCGTGCGCGAGTCCGCCTCGCGCTTGGCCGGTTTTTTATCTACGCTGTATACAAGAAGTTGGTTGCGCGGTATCGGGCACTAAATCTAACGTAACAGCGGTATAAACCATTATACTGTGTGTCGATGGTTATAGCCTCACTTCTTGTCGAACCCTTTTTCAATAAAAATCTATGATATGCTGCTTGGAAACACCTGTGTTAGTCTATTAACATGTAAGAAAAATGATATTGGTAATACTAAAGCTGCGTTCAAACTCAGATACTTACAAAAAATTTAAAAAAAGTATTTTGTTATTCTTAGTCAGCCATACCGTGTTCGCGCTAAGATTAAAAATTTAAAGAAACATTTGTTACTGTCTGTTCAACCGATTTTAACTTCTAGTAGCAATCTTACTGTCACTTACCCCACTCTAATCTATTCTATTTTATTTAGACCCAGACTGATAACAATTTTCACACCACCTGCTCGATAATACCCTTTTATATGTTATACAATCCTCACCTGAAGCAAGTCTGTCCTTAATGATCTAAAGTATTATGGTTCCCCAGGGAAAATTGTGATTTGAATATGGAACGTCAAAATCGTACATAATTGACACCGTCGCAGTGCTCGGGAGTTAATTATATAAATCCCTCACTGCATTCGGGATTAAAACTTAGCAACTTCCGTTCCGTTGACTAGGACTAATCACATAATCTATTGATACGATGTTTTTTTTTCAATTGATATCTACATAGATATCAATTGAAAAAAAAACATCGCAATGGAACGAAACGCAAAACCCAAGAATATGTAATACAAAAATGACTGATTTCATGATCTGGAAAACATTTAACAATCTTTTCGTCTTAAATTCAATCCAAACACGCGCGATTCCGCGTCGAAGTCCGCAACAGAACATAAAACAAAATCAGCTCGGCGATAAGGGTCGTTTCGCACTGCGTCATATTTCACCAAGTGCCCTAAGTTCGGCAGTTAACTCACACGGTTATGGCGCTGTTAACACGTGTTCACGCTCTATATTGTTTGTACTTCACGTAAACTAAATCATTGGGTGAGAAAAAATGGGCCGGAGAACTTTGAAAGTTAAAGTGATGAATCATTTCAAATTACGAAGCCTGTCCGAAGTAGAAACGTGTCTACCCTCTTTGGAACATTATTGAGTCACTAAAACTGTTTTCCTCTTCGTTTTACACCACGTCAATTACGAAAAGCTATCATGAAAATCTCGGAAAATTAAGCACTAATGAACAAATATATAATTATTATTATTATTTCGACTGGCCTGTTGGTCTAGTGGTCAACGGCCCTAACTGTTATGCCGGAGATCGTGTGTCGATTCCCACCCAAGCCAAATGTTTGTGTGATGAGCACGATCATTTGTTCTGTGTCTTGGTGTTATTTAACTATAATAATGTAAGTATGTTAAATGAAAACTGCTCTCAAAACGGTAAAGGAAAACATCGTGAGGAAACCGGCATGTCCTAGAACCAAAAATTCGACGACATGTGACAACCTCCAAACCGCACTGGGCCCGCGTAGTGAACTACAGCCCATTCCCTCTACTAGAGAGGAGGCCTGAGTCCCAACAGTGGGAATATTCGTCCCAACAGTGGGAACATTATAGGGCCGACTATGCTATATTAAATCAGTTGTCTAGTATTCATAGCACAAGCTCTGCTTAGTTTAGGAATAGGTGGCGTTGAGTGATGACTGTGAAAAAAATAAAATAGAATAAAGGTATGTAATTCTTCTCAATGACATGGTCTACTCAGCTTTAGGTTTAAGATGATAACTAGATTAAATAGAAAAGGACTGTAAAAGGAAAATCAGAAAATCTGGACGCAATCATTACAAAAAAAAACGCCAATATTTTCCGGTAAGCTCGGAAACGAGCCAAAACGTATTTACACGATGGAGACGGAAAAAACCTATGGGACACCACCGTTGTCGCGTTGGTTCCGTATGATAATATTATTGAAAGTTCTATCTTTACAAGCTTTTATTTAGTTTCACCTGTTCCGATGTTTGTCTGTCATCAAATCTTGCAAATTAAATTTGACCCACTTCCCGGTAACCGATTGAGATGAAATTTTGCATGCATGTGTAAATCAGATGACAATGTAAAATTATTATGACATGGAGCTGATCTGATGATGCAACTGGAAGGTGGCTTTAGGAGCTTGGTAGTTAAACGACACAACCCCATCGAGTTTGGGCTCGTATGATTCGTCTTGACGAACATGAGCTATAAAAGCTTGCTATGAAAAAATGATTTTCATAAAAATCTTGTTTTATGTAACTGTCTATCAAAGTATTGTATGCTGAAATCAACCTTTTTTGCGCTGCGCTTGACCACTATCTCACCTGATGGCAAACGATGATGTGGTCGATGGGGGAGCACGCTTGCTTAGAAGTAACATACTCACTCATGAATTTAAAGTCCCTACGCAGTAGATATCAGGAAACACAGAATCCGGCAGGGAATTCCAATTCCTAGCTGTACACAAAATGAATATGTTCCCAAAACGTTTTGTACGTGTGGATGTCGTCTTCACCATGTACCGGTTGTGCATCGTTGTACTTCTGGTGATCCGATGGTAGTACGGGCTTGGCGGAATTAAATTATGCATATTTTTTTAGAAATATGGGTATGCTATGGTTTTAGATTATTAGAAAATTTATTAAATCTAAATTTTTAGTTTGTAAGATTACTCTGTACAATACTTTGGATTTCCTCCGTAATGTTGTACAAGTCCTTGAAAATAACTAAATAACCGGACGTATGACTTACGGATCTCCAAAAATAATAGCAGGAAGTTTTATCAGCTGACTGCATAGTTATAAATGGCGCACGTGGTACGGAAGGTCTGAACAAATGGAGCCGTGCGTCCATTCCTAGCTTAATTAATGTCTATTTGTTAGCATATTTACCTGCTGGTAATATTTCACTTTTACTTTGTTTCAGTGCAATTTTTATTACTGGCGTAGGTACTACACTTTGTGTACTCATTAAATTAATTTATTATGTTACTTTCTGTATAAGCATAATAGCATAAACAAATTGATTACGTTCCCACTGCTGGGACTAAAACCTCCTCTCTAGGGTAGGGACTGGGACGTAATCCAATACGTTTGCCCAGTGAGCATTGGTGGACGTCACGTGTCTGCGAATTTTTGTCTAGGACATTCCGGTTTCCTCACGATGTTTTCCTTCACCGTTTTAACCCCTCCTGCGCCAGGGGTTCATTGACCCGGAAAATTGCACTGTTTACGTAAATCACAAAAAAAAAATAAACAAAAAATTAAAAATAACTTTTTTCAGATTTTTCTAGGAAAACTAATAATGTAATATATATAGAAGAATATGTAAAGAAACCAAAATTTTCGACCAAATAACTTTCGTACAAACTTGGAGAAAACACGAAAATTAAGTATTTTTCAAGGACATCCAAGATGTACAGAGACGTATGTACAATCAGCGCTCGAGGGCTTAAGAGTAGTGGTCATGAAATAAATGACACAAACATTATAAGTCGAGTCAGTTAAGCAGTGGTGGCCCAGTGCGCCATTACTGCTCACTTTGTTATTTTCTGTTAAGATTTAAATTGTTTAAATTTTATTGTTGTGTTAAACAACATCAACAATTATATATAATTTTGATTACTTTATATAACTATATTTTCTCCAGTTGTTTGCTCAATAATATTAATTATCTTATACGAACTCAATCAAACGGTATTATTACAAATAATATAATAAAAATTTCTTTGATTAGTTCACGTACATGTAAAAATCCATAATAATATTATAAATTTAAAAGTATCTCTGTCTGTCTGTTATGCTTTCACGGCTAAACTACTAAACCGATTTTGATAAAATTACGGTACGGGGGAAGCTTGAACTTCAAGGATGGACATAGGCTTCTTTTTATCTATCTTCGACGTCGACTTCACATCCGCAATAACCAATATTCACGTGAACGAAGCCGCTGGCATTAATAAATCAAAACATATTTTCAGAATAAATCTTCAATATTTCACAAGAATCATACCTGTCCTTTTTCAATTACCCACCACGTAACATATCAAAAGAGGTTTCAAGTCGAGAGCTACTGGCTAGTGCGCTCTTGACAAAATTTTCATAAGAGACAGAGTAAAGCGTCGCCCGGGGCGACAGTGGACTCGCTTCAGATCACTTTGTAGTATTAAACGAGCCTTTATCGAAACAGTTGACTCACTGCGCACAGGACAAGGGTATGACGATAGAATGTAACTGGATAAAATGTTTACAGTACTATAGTGTGTGTGTGTGATTGTGTGATCAGCTTTTTTTGTGATATCGTTAAAGTAATTGTTGATAAGTTGATAAATGAATTATAACTTTCGAATAATCTATATGACGTGACGTATGAATGTTTAGCAAAATTGATACATCACGTCATATAGACGTCACGTTAGCATCTCCATAAATAAGTGTTGTGGAGTATGAAAAACTTTACAGTATCATGTCTGAAGGTGCTTTGCCGGATTTCATTGGCGCCGAGTAGGTGAACAGCTGAACTTGAACACAAAATTTTTCACTTACCTCTATACTCCAAACTGCCAAGTAGTTCTACTTTCATTTCTCAAAAAAGTATTGAAAAACCAAGACAATAATATCTAAAACGTAACAATTTACGTCTCTCCAGCCTTCGAGTAGGTATCAGTAAAGACGTCACGTCGGCGTCTCCATGAATAAGTGTAGTGGAGCGTGAAAGACTTGACAGTATCATATCTGAAGGTTCTTCGAGCCGGATTCCGTCCGGCGCCGAGTGGACGCACAATCGAACTTTATTGGACACTTTTTATTTACCTCTAACATTCGACAAAGTCTGTAATGGATCGATTTGCTTCTTGGAAAAAGAGATATGTTTCAATTTTTCGGATAACTGGTACAATAAATTATTATTATTTTTGCAGAAACTGATATGAAAAGTGATGGGTGAAATATTATTTTTTATTTACTGATTACTAGCTTTTTTACGTAGCATTCAAGCCTATAGACAATTTTTCCATAATATTGAACACTAATCAGGAACTCCTTAAAGACTCAACACAATTAAATTTTCCATCTTCAAACATTTCATATTTTTTTTATAATCTGTAAAACCTTATTTAGGTTAAAAAAAATTGTCCGTACAACAATTAGTCAACCGGAGTGCACCACTGGATTTAGCTGTACATGCAAACAAAAATGTCACAAATGCAGACTCCACTCTTGCATAAATATGCACACAACAAGTTCATACTCGGAATATTTACTACAAAGGAAAATGCAAGATTCCTCGAAATAAAATGACTAAAGCGTGGCCGGTGTACTCGTATGAGGACGATTTCCGAAATGTGTTTACAATGAGGGCCGGCCGGTGGACGCGACATATTTCATTATTGCTAAGAAATGCCTCCGACTCAATAAAAATGGAACGACACAAAACTGTACAGTCGCGCTCGGAGGTTGTTCAACGGATTGAGATTTGTTTGAATGAAAAAATTAATTGTCTATTTTTTTTTTCTTTTAGCAGAACTTTCTACTTAATTGAAATGTTTTATATAAGTAAAACAGAATGTAACTAAAATATGCATACTTCTAAACTAATAAATAACCTAAAAGGTCAACTGACAATAAGATGTAAATATGCATCTAAAAATCTTTTGGGGCATAAAAAAATTAAATGAGTAAGTCAGCTCTATTTATTACGTTAGAATCCTGTATGGCTTAAAATATTGATTTTTTGTTTACACAGTCTGCTCACAAATCGTAACTCTACAATGTTAAAATCTACAAATTACAAGACTTACAATGTTAAACAGTTAGTTTAACATTGTAAGTCTTGTAATTTGTAGATAAATTATAAAAATATTGAATTATAATACATACAAAATTCCTTACCCACTTTTTAAAATTAGCCCAAAAAGATTTTCAAATAAAATATGAACTATTTGTAATGTGTAACATTACAATATGAGTTGCATAACACAAATTAAGAATCTCAAATTATGAATCTCCCTAATCTCTTCCCTACTAGCTTGGGGTCGACTTCCAGTCTCTCTCGGCAGCTGAAAACCCGTGTTTTACATGGAGCAACTGCCTATCAGACCTCCACAACCCAGTTACTGGGCGACACGATACTTCTTAGATAGACTGACGGTCAGACTTTCTAGCGTCTGAGCACTGAATTAATGAATTACATAAAAAGCGTTTTTTTTTTCGCGCTTGGCTTGACCACTATCTTAACTGATGGTAAGTTATGATGTGGTGACGAGGAAACACACATGGCCAGAAGTAATCTATTCACTCTTGACTTAAAGACCCCTAATGGAATAAAGGTATACTGTAGTCAAACCTACGAACCACTTGTGTGTGTGAGCGTACAGTAGCGTCTGGCGGGAGGCCGTCCACCCTCCACTTCCGGTCACTATATAATAAAGTTATTCTCGTTCTTTCGATAAACTTCAGTTTGTCCGCCGATAAATTACCGGGTCACAGTCGCGGAAGTCGTCCCGGCCTCGCCAAATATTGGCTTAACTTGAAGAATGGACCCAAAGCTTGTCCCGGGATTTCATACGAATTATGTTTTATTTGTGACTTCAAACAAACGAGATAAGGATAATGTTGTATATTGTGTGATTTGTAATTGTCAAATACAGGCACAAGAATTTTATTTCTCTTGTTGTTGTTTTCGTTGGGTTTAACCTGGTATTATTTTATAAAAACATATTTTATTTTAGCGTCATGGCGTTATCATACCTGTATTAAAATAAACAAAAAATCTATTCTTCAAAAAATATTTATATCTATTTTTCTATTTGAAATCAACGTTCATATTATATTGACAGGTCTACACTGTACTCACATACCTAATAATATTTTAATATGGAAATATTGTAAAATTATTTTTATTTTTTTAAGAAATAAAGATAGTGAAAATATTGAAAATTTGAATTATCTTAAAGAAAATCACAAATAAGGCTCCAGTACATATTTTAGTTGCCCACACACTATCCCAACACAAAACAAAGTACCCACGACTCACACGCACAAATCCCTGCTCATACGTTCTTGTCCAAACAGTTCAAAGCTGTTATTTCCTTCATCGGTCCGTCGTTTTTCTGCGGTGTGCTACGCTCGCTACGCTAAATTGGTCGGCGCGTGTAGGCCGCGTAGCGGTTTGGCGTAGATGCCGCTACGCCATCCACAGCGGTTACGAGGAGCTACGAAAAACATTTTGTTACACAAATATTATTTGATTGCTACGAACATTTTTAATATGGTTTTATTCGGTTGGTTTGTTAATAATATAAATGTTTAAGTTGGTATATGGTACTAAAACAATAGCTTAAAATATTTTTGACACGAATTCAGTTCCACCATTTAGCTTAATGTTGTTTTCCAATCTAGTAATTATTGATACTGTAGTTTTTTTTTTAATGATATAAACTATTTCTTGACTGCAAACCCACTTGATGGAACGATGTGATGGCGCATCAGTTTAATAAGAGCCTATTCACTCTAGCCTTGAAGACATCTAAATTATAATTTTCCAAGTCAGTCCTATAATTTGAAGACATGTACTTTTACTATCGTCAATTTATTTTTTTATTGCGGTATGACTATTTAGTTTTATTTCATTTTACTAAATAGTGTTACCTCCTCCATCGCTTCCTACACGCATTGTTTGCGGGAGATATCCCTGGATCTGATGGTGCGGCACTAATGCCGTATGAATGAAATTTACTGTCAATATCTGAGGCCCGCATGCGGCTTTGTGACGCAAACTGTCCTCTTTTATACCCCGAACCCGCCATTATTCCTCTTTTTATTTTTCCCTTTGCATTTTTCAGTGTATTTATTTATGAGTCGCCGGTCTTTTATTTTATGGATCCGGTTTCATTGGCTATTTGGATTCTATATCTGTGTACATAATGAGCGTAGTTTCTGTTTTTTGTACGTCTGGCTATGAAGCGACGGTTTGTGGTTTGGTGATCAAATTAATTTATGGTTTGATTTAATTAGCTAAATTATTAATTACCAAATTTCAATTGAAATGTTTAATGTAATATTCATTCATAAAGCTATTAGATATGTATGATGAAAAATGTGCTGACTCAGCAATCACCTACAGACGTTTATTCCAAGTTAATATTGTGAACCATCTTCTGCCGGCAGCTTCTGCCGCGTGAAAGTTAAAAACATATGGCCCAAGTTACTCAGTGATAAAGTGATTCGACTCTTGAAAGAATTTTGAAAATCGTTACAGTAGTTTTTGAATTTACAAACAAAGATACAATTCTTTCCTCTTTATAATATAAGTATTAATGTGAAAGAGAGAGATGTCTGGAAGGAGAAAGAGGAGGCCTTTACCCATACGGGATCCACATCCCAGGCGCAAAACTAACCTTACTAACACCAGATTAATAACTTAAACGTACTAGCCCAACTAACACACATTTGAAATGTAAATTAATAGTTTGTGGAAATAAAAAGGCTTATTATTTATTATATTTATGCGAAAGTAACTCTTTCTATATGTTACGCTGTCACGATTACACTACATAATCGATATTGAAGAATGGACTCCAAGGAAGGCTACTTTATCTGGCTTCCACTCGACGTCTGCAACAACCGACATTCACACGCACAAAGTCGCAAACAAAAGCTAGTATTTCTATAAACACAGAGTTTATCTACACGGACGTGAGTCTTACCTCAACTGACTGTTAAATAATGATCACAAACCCCACGCAGTAATAAGCACCCCTATAATTTGTCCGGGATTATCGCGAGACGGCGCGAGGTGAATCCTGGCGATTAGTCACAAGTATCGCGGGATTCAAGCGACGGGATCCCGGGCTTATCTGGCCGGGAAGAACGTACAAGCGACGAATACTGATCGTCTGAGACCTCAATTAGGTATTCAGGTAAAGGTGTAGAATTATCGTGATTGTGTATTAATATCGACGTGAAGGGATTACTGCTAAAGATAACAGAAGAGCTCGTTAAGGAAATGTGTGCGTGCTTGCAGACAATTTGTGTGCCTTATACCTGTGCTACATCTAGCTATACCTAAGTACATCTTTATACATATAATTCTTCTGTACGTGTGTTCGTCACCTAACTCCTCTTAAAAGGCTTGACCGATTTAGATGAATTTTTGTGTGTATATTTAAATGCGGTCCTGGATGGTTCGAAAACCAAATTGAAATTAAACCTATAATAATAATAATATATTGTAACGTGTATAAAAATGAATAAAGGATATAATAATAATATTCCACAACTACCACACAACGCCGTCTAGTCCCAAGCTAAGCAGA